>WBMZ01019296.1:0-13062 GCA_013400975.1 Atrichornis clamosus | reverse complement strand
TCCCCTCCCCTTCCCTCTTTTGCTGTATTTATAACTTCTATAACTTTTAGAAAAAATATTTATTTAAAACCTAAAAAGGGATAGAAAAACAGTCTAATAAGAAAAAAAAAATTGGCAATTTTAGCAACAGCTCAGGGAAACTCATGCAGTTTATAGTAGATGCAGATCCCTCCCTGTGGCTGTTACAGGCCTGGGTGCAAAGAGATTTCAGCTTCCTGACAAGTGTCTGTGAGAAAGCAAGGCTTTCTCAAGGACGCTGCAGGAAAACAATTTAATAAGTATTGTAAACTATGGTCTTGTTATGAGACCAAAGAAGAACACATGAGGTAAGAGTTGCTGGGTCCAACCAATCCCTTCTGGGGGGTGGCTGGTCAGTGAACCAATGACCTTGTGTTAGTCCAGCGTGCTAAGGTATATAAGCACCTTTGTAAATACAATAAAGAGGTCGGTTTGCATCTACATAAGGCCGTCCGTGTCGTTGGTGTCCGGGCCCGCTAGCGACACCTCCCTAGTCTTTTTTCATGATTCCTGTAATTTTGCTTCAAAGCTGCATGGAAAGCAAAGATTTTACAATGAGATCCTTTCACAAAAACTTTTTCTTATGAAAGTAAGCATTTATTCTCTATTTTTCCGGATAGCTGATTGTATGCCTGGATAATTAACACACTTTCCTGCACTTGTGGTTCCATAAGAGTTATACACAGGAACAATTGTGCACCTTCTCATTAAAACTGACTCATTTCCAGGAATTACACACTTGAACCAGTGGCAAAAAAAACTCTAAACTGATCAAAATCAGTTGTCTAAGAACTCATTCTACAGCTGTCCAAATGCATGAGTGGATATATTGGTAAAATAGCACAACTAAGCCCAGTTATTTTCTCCAGCTTTACCGTGATTTAGAAGCTGAACAATCAGAGACATTCCGTAAGGAGATGCAAAACTCATATCCTGGTGCACAACTAAACTTCACTAAAATAAATTAATACACTCCTATGTTTGCAGAATATGTGGCACGAAGGTCATATGCATGTCACATAGTTCAAACTCCAGTATTTTTCCCATGTTAATATTCAAAAATGTTCCTATTGTGCCAGAGATGTTCCAGCACTGAGCATATTCACTTTTGCATGATGTCTGTCATACAGTCTAATTCTCACTATAAGAAATGGCATCTAATTTTGTAGGTACATTCTTATTTCTGCTTTTTATTCCATCATTTCTTGCATTCTAATCTACTCTGTTGGCCTTCCTCCCTCCATTTGCATATATAATCCTTCTCATATTTTTTTTCTAAATCAATTCCTATAATCCATTACTGTGTAATAGCACTTGTCATCAATAGAAATGAAATCCCCAACACATTCAAGGAAAGAGAATTTGCAGGTACTGGTTTCTAGTAGCAAGTTGTAATAGAAACAGTGGGGAATCTTATTTGCATAAAAAGATCCATATTTGATGCAAACGGATGCAACTTTCATAATGGGCATAAAATTTTCCCCTACCTTTGCACCATGGGCATAAAGCAGATAATACTCTATGACAGTGCTACAGAATTATTTTTCATAAGCTCTTGTCTGAGATGTATAATAAAAGTAGGAGCACCTTGGTAATTAACAAGGCTGATTCCTGGTCTCCTACTATCACACCGTAATATTTGAAATTAAGTATAATGCTACAAATCCTGATCACAAAAAACCCAACATTTGGAGAGGAGGGAGAATGATATGCTTCATTGTGAAAGAAAAAGAATACTTTCAAAGAAGTTTTAATAAAATACTTAACAGTAAACAAAAAAATGTTTTAAGTAAATACTCAGACCTGGCAATCCAAGTCCTCATGTAATCCATGGGTCCAGGTATTTTTCTAGATTCTGTATGACCTACTGTCCTGTATTTGACTGTATGATACCAGCTATCCCTCCCATCCGCTTTATGCTAAAATGAATCTTGTTCCTTTAAGAGCCAAGAGTGTTTCAGGCTAACAAATGTAAACTACAACGCACACTTCCTGGGATTTGGACAGTTTTTTTGGTTCTTTTTACCTTGTTCAGCTCTAGAAGTGGCAGAGAAGGCTATCTTTTCCTTCCTGTTTTTTGGAGGGGGTTTTTTTGGCCAGTTTTTCAGCTCTGTTTCTCATGGAAGAGAGATGGAGCATGAATACTTTTTGTTTTGTTTTTGGGGGGATTTTTTGGGGTTTTTTTAGCTGAGACAAGGAAGTTTTCCTTGGGATTTTTTTTTTTCCTGGAACTGTTTCAATTGAGCTCTGATTCCCGACACCAGATCACATCCTCAGACCCCCGGGGGTCCCCCACACTGCGGGACAGCAGGAGGGGGCACAGAAAGGACTCCTGAGCTTACCCAGGTTTTGCTTTCCATCGCAAGAGGTTTATAATCATACATTATTCATCTGCCTGTGCCTGCAGGACTTGGTGTGTGTGTGTTTTGTAAATAAACAGGTTTTTTTCACTTTCCTCTGAGAGACTGCTCTCCAAACCTGGTAAGGGAGGGGCTATTCCTCCCACGTTTGTCTCAAACCAGCACACCTACAAATGGGGGAATCTGAGAGTCCAGGCATACCTGATCAACAGATAGATGAACATATAGATAGAGTGTGTGACAGGGTCTGAAATCACCGAATAGATCAGTACACACTTCAGCACTCCTCAACCAGACTGCAAATGGTGATCTAAAAATTTCCAATTTCTCAAAGCACTGAGATTTTCTGCCAGTACTCATGGTGTGGTTCCTGTATCATTGCATATGGTAAAGGACATCAGGTTTCCCCACAGAATGCATCAGCAGAAAAACAAGCAGTTTCATTAAGCTCTGGCTGAATTTCACTGGGTGTTTTTCAATAGCAATATATTCCTAATAAGCCTTCTGGTCTTGCTGAATCAGCTCTTTCTGGGAAGAAAAAACTCCTAAACAACTTTAATCTGTACCCAATAGATATTTCACCTTGAGGATTTGTCAAGTTAATAGAGCCTACCCACTTAGAGAAAGAGGAAGGAGGCCTTTCTAATTCGTAAGTAACAACTTACACTTAAGGGTCATTAAGATGCAATCCTGGAGATAACAGTCTTAATGGCTCCAGTCCCCTCTCATGGGGAGCACTCACAGTAGCCTGAACAAGAGGAAACAAGACTGAAAGACCCAAAGACACAGCAGGGTCTGGGCTGGCTAAGAGGATGCAGATTGATTTAGTTCTGCCCCAGTAACTTAAGAGGAGAATTTATCTTGTTCAACTTGTTGTGAAACATAAGATTAGGTGCGAATAACTACAAGATGGAAGGACAGCTAGAATATAAAAAGTATGCATCATTCTTTTAAAATATATGTTTCTTGATATATGTTGCAAAATGCTAAACAGAATTGTTTTGTTTTAGGGAAGAAGTTGGCCAAACCCATGAGCTGAAGTTTCTGGATGTAATTAAGCACAGATGCTTGAAACCCATTCTGTCCAACCCAGACAGAGAAAAGAAAAATATGACCCCATCCAAGAATTGCAGTTTCCAAGCTGAGACCAGAAAAGCCAAAGATGATTCCTGACTGAACTCTCAGATCCCGCCTGCACACCAGACACTGAGGTTTGGCTCCAGACCTGTCTCATGGCTGCAAAATGAAATACAACACCTCCAGGAACTAAGGCACATCAGTTGCTCTGACATCATGCCCCACTGGACAGCACAGTGGTGCTCACCACCCAAGTAGTGCAGAGGTTCAGCTCACCCTGTCCTCAGACAGGTTGTTTCTCATAACTCTTCTCTGTAAATACCCAAGATAGCTATAAAAAAGGGTGAGGCTGAAAGGTCAGACAATTAGCTTTCTTATTTGTGAAGAAATAGTTTTTCTAAGCTTATTAATGGAAAAATACAGGATGAGATTGCCAGTTGCTATAAATCAGAACAGCTCTGCTGATTTCAGAAGGGCTGTAGTGTCTTATACAAACAGAGAGATTACATTGTCTCTAAGATTAAATAATAATAAAAAGTCCTACACTGAAGTAATCTTGTTACATTTGGTGAAATACATGCTGAAATACCATATACATATCTTCCTAAGCAAATTTAATTCAATTTTCATACGTCTTCTTGTTGCCTTAAAAGTTATTCATCTTCTGTAGGATGCCTGCCTATTTCAGTCCACCTGATGGATGGTCCTCACTGTAGAGATTTCAAATATTGGTGAGCTCAGAAAGGTTCAGGTTATCTGATTTCCTGCCTGATACAAGCCTTGGACTTTCATTCAGTAGACCCCATAATGAGTCTAAAACCTTGTGCTTGCTAAAGCCTGCCTCATACAAAGACATCCTGCAAAAGACTTTGGTCTTCAAAAATTGTGGGATTAACTTCCCCTGTTCCATTCTTCTGGTGTATGACCTACTCTGGTAAATACTTTTGGATTTTTTTTTCCTTTGAACTTCTGTGACCCCACATTCTGCCTTTGTGTTTTACTCTATACTTCATTTTTTTATGTCTACTATCTGTTTTATGAAGTGTGTAAAGGCAGGTAATTTTTTCATAGTCTTAAATTGACATCATAACCAACTTGAGGTTTGATTCATTGAGAAGAGGCAGGCACTGAAATTAATTCCTGTGCCTTTGTTTTCACCAAAAAGTTTCCATAAATGTCTATGTTTTTAGTGAAAAGTGTCTGCAGAATCACCCCAATGTTCAGATGCATGAAAATAGTTATGTAGTTTGGGGTGGTCAATCTACTTGTCCCTAAGAGCCACATTATACCATATGCAAGAACACCCTGAAACACATTTCATATACCTCAGGTTTCCAAGCAGACAAGGAGGTAGTGGAACTCTTCTCAAGGGAAGAGATTACAGCAGAGTGTGGATCTTGTCCCTTTTATGTGCATGTAGCCGGGTCCAAAAGCAAATTGGAAAAGCAGATCTCAGAAGTTTCTGCTGTGTAGTACCTTCTCTAAACCAATTATCTGGGTTCCCCAGTATTGCATTTTGAGCATGGCTTGCCTGTTTTTCACATAGTGACAGCCTGACATGGTCATTAAACTTGCCGTGCACATGATGTCCTGAGGCAGGAGAACACAGACTGGCCTTGGCATTTTCTTTTTCCTTGTGTTTTCTTCATAGCGAGGAGGAAGTTCATCATCATGAAGTTCCACAAGATCTGCAATATCCTGCACCAGGATCAGGAACAGTACCAGTGCAGGCCAGGGGATGATGGATTGAGTGAAGTCCTGAGGAGAAAGATTTAAAGCTATTGGTGGATGAATAATTAGATATGAGCTGGGAATATGCACTCACAACACAGAAAGCAAATCATATCCTGGCTGCATTAAATAAATAAATGAATAAATAAATATTTAGCTCTAAGTCAAGTACGTTGACTTATGAGTTGATTCTCACCCTCTACTCTGCTCTTGTGAGGCCCCACCTGGAGTACTGCCTTTAGCCTGGGACCCTTAGCACAAGGAAGGAACAGATCTTTTAAAGCAGGTCCAGAGGATGGTCACAGAGTGATCAGAGGGATGGAACACATCTCCTGTGAAGACAGGCAGAGGGAGTTTGAGCTGTTCAGTCAGCAGAAGAGAAGGCTCAGGGAGACCTTATCACAAGCCTCTATCATGTAAAGGTGGCTTATAAGAAAGATGGAGAGAGACTTTTTACCACGGCTTGTAGTGGGAGGACAAGTGATAACAGTTTTAAACTGAAAGAGGGTAGATTTAGATTAGACATAAGGAAAATATATTTTACAATAAGGGTGTTGAGGCACTGGAACAGGTTGCCCAGTGAAGCTGTGGATGCCCCAATCCTGGAAGTGTTCCAAGTCAGGTTGAATGGGGCTTTAAGCAAACTGGTCTAGTGGAAGATGCCCCTATCCATGGGAATTTGGGTCAGACTAGAAGCTCTTTGAAGGTTTCCTTTCAATGCAAACCATTCTATGATTCTACAATTCCATGATTTCTATTTGCAAAACAGCACACTTGAGTTATAGCTAAACTACTGTAATGACAAAAATAAAAGATAGTAAAACACATTCCACAATCAATTCTGACATTTTGTAGAGTGCAGCTAATACCAGCACTGCAGCACTGAGGGGCTTTGGCTCACAGCTGGAAGCACTATAAAGCTTTCATCCCTTAGGAATGTACAAATTAAAAGTGATATATAACATTTACCATTGGTTACTATAGACTTAACCAGAGATGTTAGTACATTAACCATACTCCCAACAGACCCATGTAGTACTTCAGCCAGCATTCTGTAACTCTGATAAGAAGAGCATTTCCTAATGGCCAAGGATAATACTTAGTTTTAATTATATATCCTATCTAAGTATGTGGCTTTTTGGAGATTAATCATGTGTAGAGAAATAGTGTGATTATGGCTACATTCCATAATCAGAACTTGGTTTAAAAAAAAAAAATCATCTAAACAGAATGTTGTGCCCGGGTTATTCTCTATAACAGAACAAGAAAGTTTAAGCAAAGATGTTATAGTAAATTGAAGCATAAACTTAAGGAAAGCTATTTTGTTTTCACCTTCATAACAGTAAAATAAAATCATTTCTCAGAGTAACTGAAATGCCAAAGTCCTTTGTAGTATTCAACCTCATATGTTTCAAGTCTTGGGCTTCACTTTTCACAGCATGCTTACAATTTCCATCACATAAATCATAGAAATTGAAAGTGGATAATATACACAAGTGGTTCCTTATGACATTTCCAGCACACAGTCCTTATGTTTCTTCATATTAAATAAAAATTAACTATGCTTAGAGCTGAGCAATGATGTTGATACATTATGCATATAAAAGCAGGACTAATCTTTCAAGCACATGCATCTATTTTGGACTGCACTAAGTATCTGCAAAGAGACAGGATGATGGCATTAACACAAAACTGGTTATTCCTTGTTGTTGCTATGTGCCAGGAAAACTAGCTGAATGGATAGTGATGTTAGAGGGATGACCTTCCAAATGTGCATGCTTTTTCGCTTTTTATTTCATAGGTAATAAAGAATGTTTATATTTTCTTATATTTCACTTGTTTTTCTGCTTAAGTCTAGTAGAGTAACAGAATAAATATTTTATTTAAAAATATTCAAATAATTTAGCCTAAAAAATGAGAGATGTTTTAAGGGAGAGCATCCTATATTTGAATGAGAAAACATTGTTATCACTGTCACCATTAGGAGGCTCAAAAACTGTCTCAATACTCATGTTTTTCTCAGAATACGAACCCAGACATTCTGCTTTGGGGAGTGTTGACTTTATTTGTATAATCTTTTGTTTTAAACTCACTTCAATATCTCTTTTCCTGTCTTCACTTCCAATTTATATTTAGTTTAGCTCACTTCCTCTTTCTCTTATTTTGACTAGAAACCTCAATAGAGACATTTCATAGAAATAGGCACATTCCTTTGAAAAGATGTTGATATGAAGAATTATTGTTTTAAAAGTAGAATGGTATCAACAACTTTTTGACTGAATTTACTTTGAAGTCGCTATTGCCAAAGTGGCTTTGATCCTGGAAGATCTTCATCTCTATAGATTTCCCAGAAGAATTGGAAAACAGACATATTAAAGTCCAGAAGAGGACTTTGTCTTACTCACAGAACAGACATCTTTTTCTCAAATAATTTTGGAGACTTGTCCAAGGGAGCAGACAGATTTCATGCAAGATTCATCTAAAGGATGCAACTATATAAGACAGATTTTTTTTTCCCCTTAAAACTTCTGGTTTATCTCCACTACCAATAGAGCATAAAAGGCTAATTCAGACCAAGACAGATTTTCAGTTGATATCTCCTGTCGCAGAAGTTAATGTCTTGATAAATGACCTTGCAAATGTATGTGGTTATTGTTACAGCATGCAGAGTTTCAAACTGTTACTTAAGACAGAATAACTAAAGACTACAAGATAGATAAGAAAAGTATACATGTGCTTATATACTTTATAGGCATATACATATTTACACATGTATTCATCACATTCACATGCAGTCTCACTTCATATGTGGAATGACTTTGATATCGTCCTAATTATGCCCTTTTAAGAATTAGAAGTGATTTTTAATGTTGCAAATAAGCATTCAAAGATAATAATACAAGTATGTTAAATGAAATGTCAAATGACTTCCAAAAAGCTCTTAAAATTAATAAATATGTATGAGATAAATGAGTCTGGTTGTCAAGTACTCCATGTAGAGATACAAAAGATTTACTTTTTTTTCAGCTGGATTCTCTTGCCACCTAAATTCAAACAAAATTCACTGGTTCAACCTAGCTCTACAGCATGGAAAAACACATTTTCCTCAAAAGGAGATTGAGATGTCACAGATGTGGATGTCACCTACTGCAGCCTGTTGCAGGTTTCATATTTGCTCAGCTGCGCCTCTCATGTGGCCTGTGGGCAGCAACTGGAGAAGGGACACCAGTAAAAGATTCAGATTACCTATTGGCACAGGTGTTACTTCATGTAGGGAGTAGATAAAACTACTTTCTGGCTTAGGACACCTGGGAACTCTATGTAGTCAGGGAAGTGTTCACCACCACTTGGGCCTTATCAGAAAAATGTGCAGAATTTTTTCAAGTAGGAACTTGAGTAAATTCCAGTCAGTTTCAGTTCAAACCTCCAGCAAAATGAGAATAATGGTATTTAAAACTATTGCTTCTAGGGTATTGAAATTCTAATTTATAAATTATTCTGTGATCTTTGATTAATTGCAAGATTCAAGGTGTTATATGGCTCATTATTTTAATGAAAAATCTCACATAGGTAGGAGAGGTGTTGCTCTTAATAAAGGGAAAATATGTAGGAAACAAACTATTGCATTATGAGAACATATGTTGGGGTATGGGGTTGATTAAGACTGTAAGGAACCTTCAGTGGGAAAAAATATATGTGCTATAAGATAAGTCAGAATATGCATAGTGTCCTTGAAGATTGCAACCATGTGTTCAGTTCAAAGGTTAAAGTGCTGGTGGCAGTATTTCTGCATACAGCAAATATGGGATATTTTATGCTATAGATTTTTGTTTAATTAATTTGAATTCTTAATGTCTTTATCTTCAATATAACACAAAAACTTTGCTGAGATTTGCCCTACTACATTTTTCTTTCATAGAATCATAGAATGGATTGACTTGGAAGGGAACTTTATAGATCCAAACCCACTGCCATGGGCACAGACACTTCATACTGGACCAGGTTGCTCAGAGCTCCATCCAACCTGGCCTTGAACACTTCCAGGGATGGGTCATCCACAGCTTCTTGGGGCAACCTGTGCCAGGGCCTCACCACCCTCACAGTAAAGAATTACTTCCTAACAACTAATCTAAATCTACTTCCTTCAGTTGAAAGCCATTGTCCCTTGTCTCATCACTAGCAACTCTGGTAAAAAATATGTCTCCATCTTTCATGTAAGCAGCATTTATGTATCCTCAGGCTTCGACAAAGTGTCCTCTGAGCTTTCTCTTCTACAGGCTAAACAATTTCAACTCTCTCAGCCTTTCTCCACAGGGGACACATTCCATTCCTTTGAGCATTTTCATAGCCCTCCTCCGGACCTGCTTTAAAAATTCCATGACTTTCTTTAACTTAGAATCCCAGAACCGGTGCAATACTCCAACTGAGGCCTCACAAGAGCAGAATAGCGGAGGACAATTACCTCCCTCGACCTGCTGGTCACATTTATTTTTATGCAGCCCAGGATACCATTGGCTTTCTGGACTGTGAACACACTTTTCTGGCTCATACCTCCTTTTTCATCCACCAATATTTCCAAGTCCTTCTCCTCAGGGCTGTGCTGAATCCATTCATCCCCCACTCTGTACTGACAGTGGTGTTTACCCTTACCCATCTGCAGGAACTTGGCCTTGCTCAGATTTCTATCGACCCATTTATCCAACCTATTGAGGTGCTCTACTTTTCCCGCATGCACAGCACCCCTCAAACCTGATGTCACCCTTGAAATTTCTGAGAGGGGATTTCATCCTGTCATTCTGCTGATTAATAATTATATTAGACAATATCTGTCTCAGTACTGGCATGTCAGTTCTAAAAGAACCTCTTCCTGGTTTAAATTCAAACTGCTGATCACTATGCTGGTGTATTTATGTCACTTTTGCTTTTTATTTCTTATTCATGCACAAACTCCTGTGGTTTAGGATTTTTTTTCTAAAATAAAAAGCATGAAGTTTATAATAAATGTAGATGAAAGGACAAGTTTTCTGTGACAGTAAATCCAAATACTATACATTTTTCTCTCAAGATTTTGATGTGCAAGAACCCAAATTATGGATAAGACCTGTTGCGTAGAACATTGTATCTGAGCTGATGATAAGAGAAAACCAATTCAATGGCATCAAAAAACACTATTCTCAGTTTCCCAGAAAAATGTGACTAATTTATCATTAAAAAATAGAAAATTATCTTATTATTATTCCAAAATATATCAGAATGGTTCCCAAATTCTTTGCCATTTGTTCCATCTAAAGTAATGCAAAAATTATATTAAACATTTTCACTATGATGTAATCACAAATAAGCCAGTTGTCGATGATTATCACCAGTTTAGCATGCCATGGTTCTGATCTTATATTTACAATGTGCTCTGTGAATTGCAGAATTTTTAATTATCTAAATGTGGGATTGACTAGAATTGACAAATTAGGCCAACTGAGTGAATGGTTATTTTCCTCTCTCTTTTTTGCTGTTATAAGGATCTTTTCAAAGTGGAGTTAAAATAACCATCAAAAATGCAGTTTTCTGAATCAACAAAAGTTTGTGATAGCATCTCAAGAAATTTTCTGTGAACTGAGACGTTGTAATATAGAAAAAAATCAAATAATGTAGGTATTGATTGTTAGTGATGGATTGTGAATAGCTGGTCAGAGTGAAAGAGTGGAAAGAAATTTGTATACTGTCTGTCCCATGATATGTGAGACACAAGGAAAGTCACTTCAGTATTAATCCTAAAAAGTCATTTCAGTACTTAATCTTTCTCCTAACTGAGCAGGTTCTCCAGGCTCTCACAACGCAAAAAAAGAATGGAGAAACAGAACAATTTACCCTATCAAGTGCAGAAGAGAAATCCCATTTCTTTAAGGTGTGAGGTGTTTTAGTGTATATGTAAATTAGTGTAAAAGTATGTGAAGAGATAATTATCAGAGGGAAAAAAAAAGATGCATCTCAGCAGACCCCTAAACAGCTATACTTTTGCCTTGGGTTATGTCCTGGGTATTCACTTGCATCCTAAATCTTTGTGAATTTAATTCTGTAGTTCTTTTCAGATTGTAGTATTTATGTACAAAATTTATTCCACTTAAATTAGGATTTTGCTTCTAAACAAGTTCTTCTCAACATGTATGAGAGTTACAGAATTAAACTTGTAGAGTTTCCAAAGAATTCAAGATATTGGATTGTGTGCAGGGATAACTGGATGAAATTTTGCATTAAACAGGTCAGGCTGGATGATCTAATGGTCCCTTCTGGCCATAAAAGCGATGAATCTATGAAAAAAGCACTCTGAGATCATATGATGAAAAGCACAATTAAATTGGCAAGTGTTATCTTGATGTTCCCATTATAAATCCCCTGAGCAATCTATCCCCCTGTCTTCCTCTCACCACCTCCTCTATCATTAGATTCCAGAAGAACACACTCTCTGTTAAAGTCATTTCTGCTAAAACCATTTTGATAGCTGGCTCCACTCAGTCTCATGCTAATTCCAGTGTTCAGAGCTGTGGGAGTGCTCACTTCTTAAATGAAGACACATTTCTCCAAGGTATTTTGCACTCTCTTCTTTCTTTGGATTGCTCAGCAAAAGGCATTTTCAGGACTTTATCAGTTATTAATAATTGTGATGATTCATGATTTATTCATAACCATTTATACATTTGCCATATGCTGCCTACACATGCAAACTGTTTTTATAAAGCACACAAATGTGGAACAGTGCTTCTTATAATTCATATCCAGTAAATAGACAATAGAAAAAGATTAGCAAAATGCAAAATACAATAAAATATCCTCCAATGGCTTCAGTTTGGAGCTTTTGAATTAAATGTTGCAGAGTAATTATTTTTAGCAGCATCGAAACTAAAATAAGCAGGAGGAGCAATAGTGTGAAAGGCCAAGTTTAACACCAACATTAGTACCTTATTCTGTTTCTATTCTGTCCCCTGTAATGATAATTACAGGGAGTAAGAGCAAATTGCTCATCAGGTGAGATACAACGCAGGACAAATAAAGGTGGTAGTATTTGCAGTATCATCTTTGTTGTTCTTTTCTAAGTTTTGTATTGAATCTAAGTATTCTTTTGCAGGGAAACACTACAATAGTTGCTTAGAGTGAGGGAGAGAGGGAAAGATCTGACACGTGAATCCTTCAAAATGCTTAACAGCAGAAACCTGAAAAGAAAATGTTATTCCATTATTAAAGAAAAGTCTTATTATGGTGATGTCACTAACCAAGAAGTCATTTCTCATAGGCCCACTATGAAACCTCCTGCAGTGCGCTGCTCTTCAGGTGAAATGGTTGGCTTTTATGAGGGGGTAATTATTTAACATAAATAATATATTCCTGTTTTTGAGTGAACATGTTCATTAATGGTGAGATATGTCCTGTGGGAAAATGATCAGTGAGTTCCAGTGCAGAGTCTCAAGGCAGAGGGACCAGCTCTGGTCTGAATCACATCTCTGCTAGTCCCACTTTCTGTTGCATTTTAGCTGAAGCTTATGGAACAGTTTAAATTTTTACTAACTACATTGAAAGTGAACATCTGAACTTTTACTAAGAACCTGTAATTACCTACCATTCTTATTCTGTAGGATGGTCTAAAATACATTCAGGTCTTTGCCATAGCTAGAGAATGCTATGGAATGCATCTGAGACTCTAAGGTATCTTGTTCCCCCATGGTAGGATCAATGTTACTCTTACCCATGTGTCACAGGTTGACCCTGGCCAGATGCCAGGCACGCGATGAAAGCTGCTCACTCCCGTTACAACTGGACAGAGGAGAGAAAAATTAACAAAGGGTTCATTGAGATAAGGACCAGGAGACTTCACTCATCAAATACC
>WBMZ01019284.1:0-12270 GCA_013400975.1 Atrichornis clamosus | reverse complement strand
CGCCCTGCCCCGCCCCGCCCTGCGCGGGGCTGGCGCTCCCACTGGGGTTGTCCCGGATTCCTGGGGTGTTGCACGTGGAGGGGGCAGGAACCACCCTGCAGAAGAGCACCAAGGGTGTTCTTAGCAGATGGAAACAGAGAGCAGGAGTTTTATTGTACAGAGAGAAGTGTATCTGCCAGAGAAACCAGCCGTGAGGTCAATAAAGTGAAGACTAAATTAAGTAAATGAAATGCTTAAAAGGTTTTGGATTTTCAGTCATTAAGAGAGGTATTGTATAGACAGCTGTTTCCTTTTTAAAAACCTAATCAAAATAAGCTGCTTTTCTGTGTCTGTATTCCTAGAGTTTCGCCCTGGTGAGCCATGGAAAGGTTATCCAAACATCGACCCCGAGACTGACCCTTACGTCACTCCTGGCAGTGTCATAAACAATCTCTCAATTAATACTGTGCGGGAAGTTGACCACCTCAGGGACAGGAACAGTGGTATGCTCAGCCTGGCTGGGGAATTGTGTGTAACCTTCCCTCAGCCACACAGACATTGCTCTCATGGGGATGTTTAGTGCTTGCTCCCCTCCTGGTTATCCCCCTGTGTTTGCTCCTTGCTCCTCTCCTGGTCTGTCCCTTGTGCTGTGGATTTGGGATGTGTTTCCTCCTTGCTCCCCTCGTGGTTATCCCCCTGGGTTTGCTGCGTGCTCCCCTCCTGGTTTGTCCCTGGTGTTGTGCCTGTCACAGCTGCCAGGCTCATCCTTGGCTCAGCTCTGCTGCTGATGCAGTGCAGGAGCCATCCCAGGAATGTGGGCTGTGCTCTGCATCCTGATGTCAGCTGTGCACAGCCGGGTGTTTGGGAGCAGCAGGGGAACCTTGGCAGCCCAGCCATACAGGAATGCAGGGCCTGAGCTCTCCAGGGTGCTCCTGCTGCCACCATGTGCCCGTGGATTGAGGATGGGCAGGTCCCTCCCCTGAGTGTGCAGACGTGTTCAGGCTGGACCACGAGCCAGACCTACTCCTGCTGCTTTTGTGACATGTGCTGTGTCTGACTCTGTCTCTCTTACAGGGTCATCCTCATCTTTGAACACCACGCTGCCTTCAACTAGTGCCTGGTCATCCATTCGTGCCTCCAACTACAATGTTTCCCTCAGCAGTACAGCACAAAGCACTTCAGGTGATGCCTGCTTGTATTGCTCTGGCTCCTTCCCCTTCACGTGCTGCAGGGGGATCCTAGATGTTAATAAAAGCAGTGCTGAGGTCTCATCAGAGTGGTAACTGCACTGATTTCAAAGCTATTTTGATTTTACCTTGATAAGCATCTTTCCTTTGCAGTGAGGTGGTGGTTGCAGCAACAGTGATTGTGGTTGTCTTTTGTGTCTTTCAGTAGCCAGAAACAGTGATTCCAAATCAACGTGGTCTCCTGGATCAGTCACTAACACCTCTCTGGCTCATGAGCTGTGGAAGGTCCCTTTGCCACCTAAAAGCATCACTGCTCCGTCCCGCCCACCCCCAGGGCTGACAGGCCAGAAACCACCCCTGTCCACTTGGGATAATTCCCTTCGTCTGGGTGGAGGATGGGGAAATTCTGATGCCAGATACACCCCTGGTAAGGAGGTCCCTGTGTGCCTGGAGGGGTTTGTGGTTCCTTACCAAGCTGGGTGGTCTCCTGTGCATCTTGCTGGACAATCTCTCCCTGTAGGCTGCCAGCTGGCCTTGCCTAAAGCTGATCCATATATCCCAAAGTGCACTGCAGTGGGTTTTCTGCTGAGGCAGACCGGGAGAGGGCAGGAGTTGTGTGTAACAAGTGCTTGTTGTGTCTGTGGTGGAGCCGCCTCTCCGAGTGCTTTCTGAGTTGGATGTCAGTGCAGCTGGATGCAGTTAAAGATTGTTCACAGAGGGGCTCAGACTGTAATGAATTAGATCATGGTAGTCCAGGGAGTCGTCAGACAGGCTTCAAAACTATTCTGAGCTTGCAGCAGGAGTCAAAGCAAATGTCTGTGTATTTTTGCTTCAGTTCTGGTTATCTGACAGCAGTGTAGCTGCTTGTGCCTGTGCTTACATGACCAAAACACTTCAGGAAGTAAATAAACTCGAGTAGATACAGACACTCAAGTCCTGTACCATGCCAGAGTAACCTTCTAAGGGTTTTGAGTCAAGAGAAGGTTGGTGCTGCATGAGTTTTTGTTACCAGCAAATGTTCCTGTCAGCTGCTGCTCCCAGCTCCCTGGTGCCAGTGTGGCAGGCACTGACTCCTCTCTTTTCCCTCCTTCAGGTTCAAGCTGGGGTGAGAGCAGCTCAGGGAGAATAACAAATTGGCTTGTTCTAAAAAACCTTACACCTCAGGTAAGGCTGGGGCACACAGGAGGGGGCTCTGGGCAGGCTCAGGCTGGGGCTTTGCCAGGCTCTTCTCACCCTCTGCCCCTGTTTCCCCCAGATCGACGGCTCAACCCTGCGTACTCTGTGCATGCAGCACGGCCCACTAATAACATTCCACCTGAACCTCCCACATGGTAATGCTTTGGTCCGTTACAGTTCAAAAGAAGAGGTAGTGAAGGCACAAAAATCTCTGCACATGTAAGTGTTTCTCTTTTTTTGCCCAAGTTTTAAATAGCTGTAAATGTACTGGTTTTAAATGCTGTGTGTGTGCAGGGGAGGATTCTCAGTGCCAGCTGAACACCCAGTGGGTTTGTGCCGAGGGTTTGGAGCCCTTGGTAGCTCTGAGGTGCAGACAAATGCTCTGTTTAAACGCACTCTCTCCTCCCTCCGCAGGTGTGTTTTAGGGAACACTACTATTCTTGCTGAGTTTGCCAGTGAAGAGGAGATTAGTCGCTTCTTTGCACAAGGCCAGTCCCTGACTCCGTCTCCTGGCTGGCAATCTCTGGGATCCAGCCAGAGCCGACTCGGATCCATCGATGGTTCCCATTCGTTCTCAAACCGTAATGATCTAAATCACTGGAATGGTGCTGGGCTGTCGGGAACTAGCAGTGGAGACCTTCATGGCACTTCACTTTGGGGGAGCCCCAACTATTCCACGAGCCTGTGGGGTGCCCCGAGCAGCAATGACACCAGGGGAATTAGCAGCCCATCCCCCATCAACGCTTTCCTTTCCGTTGACCACCTGGGTGGAGGTGGAGAGTCCATGTAACCTTTTAATTTTTTCAACTAATAAACTGTGACCTCAAGATGTAACAAAGCAGCACTAATTTGGACTTTTCACCTACAGCAAGGGGGTCACCTGTGGAAACAGTTACTTTCTGCACATTTTCCACTTTGTTTTAGCCCAAAACATATCAGTTTGAATACTTGAATCACGCAGGCCAATATTATAATGTGAAAAAGTATATATTTACACTTCCAGATAGTGCTATCCATATAAACCTGCTTGGAATGAGCTCATTTGTGTATATTCATCATGTTTATTCTTTGAATTCCTTTTTTTTTTTTTCCTTTCCTTTTTATTTTGCATTTTGCTGATGATGTTGGAGTATGAGCTTTTCTGACGTTGCACTGACTGCTGCTCCCCGTGCCCCGGCAGCCGCGGGCGGCAGCAGCTCACGTGTAAGTGTTTACTCAAGGATGTTCCTACAAACAGTGTGCGCTCTCTACTATGCCTTGATGTTTGCCTACCTGCTCGTGGTGTCGTGGCGTTCCAAGATCGAGTTAGGATACTGACTTAGGATTATGAATGAAAGTATTGCACCAGTTTTTTCATGTATAAAACTAAAGAATTTAGCTCTGCAGTTTAAAAAACTGTGGCCACAGCTGTGACTTGCAACCCAGCCTGCAAGCCAGGGGGGTCCTGCACTTTCAATAGGCTTTCAATTTTGTTTTGGGGGCGCCTGTGTTGGCACCTTCTTGTTTACAGAATATTTTTTTTGTTTTTTGAGAAAAATGTTTACTCTTCCATCATTTTAAAAATTTTTAAAAAGACAAAAAAAAAAAATTGAGAATGAAAAAGATGCTTTCTATCTCTGGGAATAACGAACAGTGTTTGGCCATGTCCTTTTGTTTTCTATTCCTGTATCCTAAATCAAAGAGCATGGCTCTCAGGAAAACCAGTTCCCCAGTAAAAACTCCTTGTAGTTTCTTATAGGAAAAAAAAAAACTCAACTTTTAGCACTGATAATACTTATTGCTCTGTAAGACTTTTCTCTGCCAAAAAAAAAACGCTTCAAGCTGGAGTTGGACATTCTGCTTTTGACGCTGTCTTTTCTTAGTGAGTGGTGGTGGTTTGCTAATAATCCGTAGTTATCCGAGTTTTTGTAATCCCATCGAGTGGCTGTTCCTGCTCTGTGACTGTGTTACCGTGGGGCCGTGTCCCCAAGCCGACCTGAGTAACTATGCATCCTGTAACCACGGGCTGGGCTTACAGATCATGTGTGTATCGAGTTTTAATGTTGACAAAGTTCTCGCAAGTACTTTCTCGCAAAAGTGAACGAGTTACATCTTCTTGCCACAAAAGGTATTATTGAATGCTTGTTTAGTCCATGAATTCCAGACTAGGCAAGGGTAAAAATTTTAACAGTGCAGAAATCGCCATCATTTCATTGCCTTGATTCTAATGTTTGTGTCCGAAGATGCAAAAGAAGTCAGTGGCTTTTAACTGTTTACAAATAGAATGTGATTGTAAAATGTACAGTTTGGTTGTGTTTGAATTATGAAGTTTCTCCAGATATTAATAAATCATGATGTTTTTGGCTGCTCAGCATATAACTGTCTATTTTTTGTGACTTTATTTGTAGGCTGTTTTCTATACGATGAGAATATCGACCGATCCGATAGCTCTGTATTCCCATAGGTTGAGTTTTCTTTTAGCAAAATGATTTTTTTATGAAGAGATCTGCATTTTATTCTAGCAAAAATCTCCCTCAACGTGCCCCCTCTGAGACTATGAGAGTCTAAGTGTAGAACTGCAGCTTGCTTTTCCTTTTCTATCCGAGCACCTTTGGGACCCCGTTGCCCTCGCCCTCCGTACCACGCCCCATTTCCAGCCCCCACCATTTGTGCCCAGCTCGATGCTCCAGAGGACACGTGCGAATAAGGAGAGCATTTTGGAAAATAAACTTTAATGCTTACAACATCCTGGTGTTTATACCTCATTGACATGAATCATGATGAACGACGCAGCAGCGCTTTCGTGTATCTCCCTGCAGCGTGGCTGAGCTCGTCCTGCGGCGGCCGCAGGGCAGGGCCCGCGTGTCCAGAGCGTGATGTGCCCTCCGGAAGCCGCCAGCCTTTCTGCCCAGACTGCCCCTGTAAGTCATGAGCTGGTGGATGCCAGCACTGTGTGTCCTGACACCTCTCTGTATCTGCCTGCTCTGGAGTCCGCAGTCCCGGCCAGAGCGTGCGAGGCCGGCCAGGAACCCGTGGGCAGGGGCTCGCTGGGCCTCTGCCCCGCTGGGACTGACATCACTGACATCACACCCGCGTTGATTGTATCATCCAAGTGTGTGGAATTTCTTCACTGAGCTCGTTACGTGGAAATAAAATGTGATTGGTTTTAAAGCTGAACTTCCTTGTCTGTCTGTTGTCCGTGGCCTCAGGCCGTCCAGCTCCGCTCCAGGGTGCCCAGCTCCAGCCCCTCGCAGAACGAGTGCGGCCGGCGGGCCTTGTGCTGCAGAGAGTGAATTCAGCTTGTGCCCCTCACGGGGCTGCTGCCCCCGGCCAGGGACGGGTCCTGGTGCTTCCCTGGGGTCACCCTCCCAGGATGGGGTGGGGCAGGGCGCAGCCCAGGGCACCTGTGCCCCCCAGCACGCCCACCCTGGCCCCTGCAGCCCCTCCCCAGGTCCCCGGCTCACCGGTCGCTGCCTGGAAAGCTGGTGGAGGAGAGGGAAGGGAGCCCACTGGATGGGCTCCATGGGCCAGCTCGACACAGAGATGTCGCTGGCTTTCCCCGAGTCCACCATGGGGTCGTTCATGCTGCTGGAACTGGTGTCCCAGTCGTAATGGAAACTGGGAAAATAAGGGGGAGGAGGGGAGGAGAGTCAGGCTGGTGCTGGGAAAGCAGCTGGGGGGTTGCAGGAGCAGGACCCTGTGCCGTGCTCTGGGGACGATGCAGTCGCTGCGCGGGCGCTGCCGGGCTCGGGCCCCGGAGCCGAGGGAGCACCCGGAGCCATGGCCGTGCTCCTGATCCCCCCAGACCCACGGGTGGGGGCGTTCCCGCTGTCGTGCCCTTTGCCAATGGAGCTGGAAACTTCCAGGGCTCTTTTTCCAAGGACACCCCTGGAAGCTGATTAGACTTTCCCCTGAGAACACAGAGCCACAGTTTCCTGCAGATGTGAACTCTCCTCTCTTAAAGCAGTCCCAGCACTCACAACTCCTCACATGGGAGAAAATAAAACAGGTATTGCTCCATGGGCTCCGAGGGCTGGGGGATTGTCAGAGCTCCCGGCACTGTCAGTGAGTGGAGCAGCCACTGGCTGGGTAGGGGCTGCTCTCTGCCACAGAGCTCTGTGTGGCCCAAAGCCCTCCCTGTCCCCCCCCCCCACAAAGCATCACCCCGGCCCCCTGAGCAAGCCACAGGCCCGGCCCTGCCACACGGGCTGGGCAAAGAGCCCCTACCTGGGTCGGCAGGGTGGGCGGGCTGGGGCTGCCGGGCCCCGCTTGGCACCCCCAGGGATGGCCGAGTCCTCCTGGCAGGTCCAGCACCCGTTGTCCAGGATCTGGAGGTGCAGCAGCTCCTCTGAGTTGCTGAAGGCCGGGTTGTCCAGCGAGCTGGCCGAGGGCAGCCCCGAGCGCGACCAGTACTGGGCTGAGACGTCGTCCAGGCGGCAAAACCGCCGGTAGCTGCGGGGCAGGGTGGGCACGTGTACGTGTACACACACATGTACACAGGCATGTACACACACATACACAGGCATGTACACACACACGTACACACGCATGTAAACCCCCATGTACACACACGTGTACACAGACGTACACACACGTGTACACAGACACGTACACACACGTACACAGACATGTACACACATGTACACACACATACACACACACGTGTAATCACGTACACACACGGGTGCACACACGGACACACAGGTAAGCACACATATGTTTACACACACGTATACACATACAAGCACACACGCACAGAGGCACGTGCGCACACAACCCCAGTGACTGCCTGGCAACACAGATTGCAGGTTGCCGCCCAAATTTCCTGGGTCCAGGGAAAGGCCCAGCTGCACACCCAGGGTGGGGACAGAGCCTGTGACACTGATCCACCTCTGGCTGCAGCCCCGTGGTGGTTGTGGCTGTTCCAGTGGTTTCCTCGGGAACAATCCCCCACGGCTCATTACGAAATGGGCAGCGAGGCCAGGACAACAGAGCCCCCACTCCCGGAGGAGCTGCTCTGTCAGGGCTGTGCCGGAGTCGCTCCCCACACGCAGCCTGAGCAGCAGCACACGCTGGGGTGGGTGGACCCTGTGCCTTGGGCAGCATCGAGGGGCCCCAGGGACCACTTTGCTGGGGCTCCTCAGCACGTCTCACACATCTCTCCACAGCAGCACAGCCCCCAGCCCTTCTGTGCCACCGCAGCCCCAGCCAGTCCCACAGCCCCCAGCACTCCTCTCCTGCCTGCACCCCACTTCCCGTGGCTGGGAGCATCCCCTGGCACTATACACACACTCAGACTCTCCCCTGGCCAGGGGACACCACTGTGGCTCCTGGATCAGCCACTTCTGGGCCCCACACACGCTCCCCCCAACCCCGGCACCTCCCACCACCACTATCAGCCGCCCAACAGTGTTTTCCTTGGCAGAGCTCAGCCCCAGCCCAGCCCAGCCACCCCACCATGACTTTCACTGCTGCCCCTCATCCCCAGCACCCCAGGAGGGGCAGGAGTCCCCTCCCTTCAGGAGCCCACGGCCCCAGTCCAAGCCCCACGGCCCCGTGCTCGCACCTGCTGCGGGTCTGGTCAGCCCTGGCCTCCAGCAGCAGCACCTTGAACCGACGCACGGCGACGGCAGCGAGGACAGCACCCAGGAGGACGATGCTGAGCAGGACCCCGGCCGCCATGCCCAGCAGGCTCTGCTGCGTCACCCGGTAGTCGCAGCGCAGCCCCATGAACCAGAAATCGCTGCCCACGGGACACCTGCAGAGAGAGGGCCCACCAGCACAGGGGGATGGCACCTGCCACCCCAGGCTGCCCCCAGGGCACTCACTGGCAGCGGGGCTGGTGGTCCCGGTGGTGGGTGCAGATGCCGTGGTTCTTGCAGTAGTCGCGGTGGCAGAGGGAGGTGCAGGTCACGTTCCCGTCTGCCCTGGACACGCAGGCGAAGCCAGCCGGGCAGGTGAAGAGCACAGCACAGGGGTCCAGCAGCGGCGCTGCAGGGACAGGGTCCGGCTGTGCCACCCATCCCCACCGAGTAGAGAGCCAAGGCCAGGCGTGTGCCTCCCCTGCCACCAGGCCCCCTGGGCACCATCCCCCAGGCCCGCGGGAGGGCTGCAATGGCGCAGCACCACACTCACCCAGAGCCTCATGGCGCAGGACGGGGGCTGTGCCCACCACCAGCCCCGGCTGGGCACTGATGGGGCCCAGCACGGCCTCGAGGAGCCCAACCAGCCCCGGCACCGGCAGCTGCTCCGCCTCGAAGAGCGCGTCGTACCGCAGCACCACACTGCCCGCCCTGCAGGGACACCCACCCGAGTCTGGGGCTGTCGGACCCCCGGCCCAGCACTGCCCCCCGGCACCGCTGTGGCCCCGCAGTGTGTGACAGTCCCGGTACCCCCGTGCCAGGGAGTGTCACACACTGCGGGGCTGTGCCAGCACCCACCTGATCCCCGTCACCTCCAGCCGCAGGAAGCCGGGCACCGACGAGAAGAGGGGGGTGACCTGCACAGGGGGGAGCTGAGTGTGATGGCCCCCAACCCGCAGCCCCCGGCCCCGGCCCGCACTCACCGTCCGGTTGAAGCTGTGCAGCAGCTCCCGGTGCTCGCGGGACCCGGGGTCCTGCAGGGCCGGGACAAACCCCATGTCCAGCACCAGCTCACAGGGGATGCGCAGGAGGGACGCTGCAGGAGGAGACGGGGACCAGGCATGACATGACCCCACCTCAGAGGCCACCACCACTGACCCTCTCATGCTGGTGGTTCCCAGGGTCTCTTGCCCTCCTACTGTGCCCCAGCAGAGGGTCCTGAACCCCAGACTCACCTCTCAGAAGTGGGGGCTGGTCTTCCACGATGAACACCTGGGGGGCCCTGCCCACCCCGGCTGGCATCACTTGGAGGGTGTCAGTGTCCGTCCTCTCTCCGGGGCTGCTCGACGGCTGGGCCAGGTCTGTGTCCCCAGCAGTTGGGGGGGACCCAGGGCCCCCACGATGGCCCAGGGTCCCAGGGGAATCTGTGGGCTGCTGAGGGGGCCCGGGCATCACAGTGGGCACACGAGTTGGGGGCCCCCATGTCAGCCCCACCACATCCCCCGGCAGGACAGCAGCACCCGGCTCTGGTCTGACCGTTCCCACGTCCCCGAGCGGTTCTGGGCTGGCAGTGGCGGTGACGGTGGCGGTGACAGCAGTGACATCAATAGCAGTGGTCGGCCCCAGGGAAGACACTGGCTGGGAAGACTCAGGCTGGTACAAAGTCGGCTGCTGGGGGGGCCTGGGTGCTGAGGGGGGGGCCAGGCTGCCCACCTCTACCTGTGCTCCCCCCAGGATTTGGGGGATCTCAGCAGGACCCACCCTTGAGCTGGTATGGGGCAGCCCTGGGGCGGTTTCTCCCTGGGTGGTGCCCACAGTGGGGTTGAACCCCAGGACCCCCTGGCCAGTCCCCGGGGAAGGCCGCGGGGTTGGCAGCAGAGTCACTGCAGAGCCACTGGGTGGGGCAGACTGTGGGGATGGGGGGACACGGGGGGACCCAGGATTGGCGTGTGTCACCCCGCTCCGTGCCACAGCGGTGCTGCTGGGGGCCATGGGGACAGAAGGCTGCCCTGGCACAGCTGACGGGCTCAGGGGTGTGTGACTGTCCTCAGGACGACTTCCCCTGTCAGGTGGGCCCAGGACTCCTGTGGTCGGGTCCAGGGTTCCCCCCAGGCCAGGGGATGTCACCCCTGGTGTGCTGGCTGTGGTGGTGGGAAGATGCAGATCTGACCCACTGCGTGTGGCAGGCAGCCAGGCTGGGCTCGTCCCCACGGCTGGCCAGGCTGGGCTGGCCACAGGGCTCCCACCAGACCCCAAGGACAGTGCAGAGGGGCGAGGGGCAGAGAGGGGACCCTGCTGTGGGCGAGAGGCAAAGCTCTGTCCTCCTGCCAGCCCTTGGTGTGTCCCCTGCGGTGTCCCTGTGGGGGTCAGCAGCCCCTGCAGCCCCCCAGCAAAGGGTGATGTCCCTGCAGTCCCCGGCACTGAGCTGCCAGTGGCCAGCACAGTGCTCGGGCGGGTCCCTGGGCTGCTGTCACTCAGCAGGACAGGGGTACTCTGGCTCTGCACGAGGCCTATCCCCGTGGACCTCCTTCCCAGCAGGGTGCTGGTGGACCCCCACTGCCCTCTGGCAGAACCCGGCACTGTGACAGAGGGTGGTGAATGCGAAGGAGTCCCCTGTGGGGTCGTGGCACCTTCCTCTGTCCTGTGTCCTACAGGGTCGATCCTGAGGGGGTGCATGGTGGCAAGATCTGTGTCTGCCTCCACAGGGACTGGGGTCCCCTCACTGGTCACCCCCCAGCTGGCAGGGGACGGCCACTCCGTGCCTGCAGCCGCCTGTTCAGCAGTGCCTGCAGACACCAGGGGCCCGGGGAGCTCAGTGGCCGTTCCACCCTGCACCTCCGACCCTGTCCCCTCCCTGCCTGTCCGGGGGCCTCTGGGGCTCCTCTGGGGGCTGGAGAGCTCGGCTGTCCCGGCAGGGGTCCCAGGGAAGGGCAGCAGCTCAGCCTCTGTCCACAGCTGCCCCTTGGCCTCTGGTGTCAGTGCCTGCCCTGTGCCAGCTCCCCGCTCCAGGTGATCTGAGGGCAGAGGAACAGTGGGGGGCACTGAGCAGGTCTGACCCATGGCCAGCACCCCCCAGAAGCCACTGCGGGACCCTGGGCCCCAGCATGCCACCAACACACGTGGCTGCCACACGGTGCCACAAAGGGCCGCGAGCGGGAGTGTCCCAGCCTCGGCAGTACCTGTCCGGCAGCGCTCCCCTGTCACGGTGCCCAGGTGGGTGCAGGGGTCGGCAGCGTCCAGCGTGGAGCCCGTTCCGCTGCCCAGAGCGGGACAAAGCTGTGCGCAGCATTCCACGAGCACTGGGAGAGAGGGAAAGGAGCATCCTGCCACCAGCACCAGGCACCAACCCCCAGAGATACCATCGAGGGTGAGGGCCTCTGTTTCTTCCCTCTGTTAACCATGGGTGGCTCTGCCAAAGGAGGTGCTCCAGAACCCAGCTGGGAACCACCTGCCCTGGTCCCAGTGGATGGTGCCAAGGCCTGCCTCACCACCTCACTCTGCCTGTGCTGGGAGCCCCCGGTTCACCCTGAATCTGACAATCCTCCGGCAGAGCCACCACTTGCCGACACCGGCACCAGCGGGTCTGCGGGCAGGGCACGATGCCAGTGCTCAAGCAGGGCTCAGGGCACGGCTCCGGGTGCCGTGGCTTCTCCTCCACAGGGAGAACGAGTGGTTCAGCAGGATCCTCAGCGGCTGGTCACTGCCCGGGTCACCACGGTGGGGGTCACCACAAGCCCTGCGGGCCCCGCTCTCCACCAGAGGCTCACTGGGGCTCCCGCAGGAGCAGCACCCCTCGCCTTCGAGGCCACGGAGCCGCCCGGGCTGGTGGCACAGCACGACATGGAATGGCCACAGCAGGGCACGGTACGGCCACAGCAGGGCACGGAATGGCCACGGCATGGCCCAGAATGGCCACAGTACGGCACGGCCACAGCACCGCACGCGGCCGCCGCTCTCACCGGCTGCCCCCGGCGTGCCCGCCCCGCCGCCCACCCGCCCCGGGACCCCTCGGCCGGGCCCACCCCGGGAGGGTCCCGGTGACAACGATTAGCAGCCACCGCCCCTAACCTCAGCGCCACCGGGGACCCGGACCCGCCCGGTGCCGGTGCCGGTCCCACCGCCGCCGCACACCCCCGGGCCGCCGGGATGCACCGGCCCTGCCGCCGCCACCCCCCCGAGCGCAGCATCCCCCGCCCAGGGACCAGCGGCACCGGAGACCCTTCCCAGCCGTGCCCACCTCCTCCCTCCCGCTCACCTGCGGCGGCCAGGAGCCGGGGCAGCCGGGGCAACCGGGGCAGCTGCAGCCGGGGCCGCTCCATGGCGCGGCGCGGGCGGCTCTGCCAGGCGGCGGCAGGAAGCCCCCGCCC
>WBMZ01019279.1:0-13186 GCA_013400975.1 Atrichornis clamosus | reverse complement strand
GTCTTTCAAACTAAGACAGTGGTTTTAGCTCTTCTGGGAAAGAAGAGAAATTATCTTGTCTTGGAAAATCTGTTGTCACCTTGTACCAGCAAAATCCAACTTTGGTGGCACTTCATGAAGCCCTGAGCTGGCTGTGGCTTATAGTACTACCTTTTGAGACTATTTACTAAATCTCAGTTTGTGTGGTTTGTGACTGCTTTAACTTTACAGCATTTTAGATCCCATCCCTTTGATTCTTCATATGTAGTATAAAATGTTAATAAATATTTTCTTCTAATGTAATGGCTGATTTTCCTCAATTTTTTAAAGCAAATTCTGGCATCTATTGCTCGACATGAAAAGAGGGAAAACCATTTGGGGTGTCTTGTCAGCCTCTATCTTCTCAGTGAGTCAGATACCTTCACCTGTCAGAGACTACTCTCCTCATTCTTCCTCCTTTCCTCTGGCCTTGGGTCCTGGAAGACTAGAGTCCAGCACTTCTAGCCAAATACTTACGCTTTCCTAGCATTCAAAATCATGTGCTCATGAGTGACTTGTGCTGAGTCACTGTAGCTTTTTCTGCTACTCAGTTAATAATGCTGCCCTGCACAAGGATGAAAAGTCATGTCTCAGCTCCGTTTTTTTTTAATTCCTTTTGCCAAGGATCCAACAGCAAGACATAGTACTTGAGCCTGTGCACTGCTAAGTTGTGCTGAATAGCTTCAGCTTTAATTTGCTCTAAGATCATATATTGCAGCCACGTATCCTTTATTTCAAGCAACACTTCAGTCTATGAGTAATAAAAATGAAGCCACAGCTACTTAGCAGCAGTCTCTGGGAGTTGCTTGGTCTGTGCACACTGGGTTTTTCGTGAAATACATATACTTCCGTGAAAACAGGAGGATGTTCAGCACTATGGAACACAAGTGAGCAGTTCTTAAATCCTGGAGCGTGACTTTATTTTGTACTGTATTGATTGTAACTGGAGAAAAGTTTCAAATACTGACTATTATAAAGAAAAAATGCAACAGTTGTAGCTATCATTAACACTCATCTTTGTCACTGAGGGATAAGGTTTTGAGGCAGGTTGTAAGCTTCTTGATATTTGTAGTGATAATGAGAGAAAGTTGGCTCTCCCCTACAGAAGATGTCCCCCTGATGTGTGCTTTGCATAGCAGTTTGAGCTGATGGTAATATGTTCTTCAATTTATTTAAGATATTTTTTAATTTTTGGAAGGTGACACTGCATACCAGACAAGCATAAAATGAATGCATTATTGCCTTCATATCTTCACACACTTTTATCTTTTTCTTTAAATCGTAGAGTTTGCAAATGAAATAATACTTGCATGCTCTTTAACACTAAGCTCTTTAGAAAGTAAGGAAAAAAGAAGCTGTTCTTCAAGATTGTCAGATATTCCAAGGACTTTTAACCACATAACTATCTGACTAATATGCAGATTTTCTAACAGTCTGTGCAAAGAATTCTGGTTATCTGTGTATGGCTTGATGCATGTATGTACTTGATTTCTTTGTTAAATTGGGGTTTGTTGTGTTGTCATTGTACCCCCTCCCTTTTTTTTTCCCCTTAAATTTTCTTAAAGCACATCTGGATTTATTGTAGTGTGCAAAATGCTGTTTGGGAGTTGTTTTGTGTAAGCAATTGCACAATGAACACTATTAAGGTCTTTGAAGAAGGCATGGGCAATTGCTGGGGGGTTTTTGTTGACGTTGTTGTTTCTCTCCAAATTCATACAGAATTAGCACATCATTGTCAGTGCCACCCTAATGCAAATATTATATAGTGAACCGAGAGGCTTAGGTGATTGAAATAACAGTGATGGGAACCATGGAGTCAGAAAAAGTCAGCTTATTGACTTCAGGAGAGTCTTGATTGGGAAGCAGAGGTGGAGAAGCTAAGGACTGGGCTTTAGCTGTTTTTTAAAAGACTCATAATAATAATAAGAATAATAATAAGTTGTGGAATCATTAGTGGCATCTGTTCAAGATGGATCAAAACAAAATTCTTTCCTATGGTCAGTTTGAATTCATTAATTGTGCTGGTTTAGTGTTTGACTTCAGAGCTGCAGGTATGACTCTTTCTTGTGGTGACCTTGCAGGTAAAGGTATTTATAGATTGAATAGGCATTAACTCTGAATATTTCTCACTCTCTGACATTTCTCCTTTACCCAGGAACTCACCTCTGTACAGCTACTTGGGAGCATCTGAATATGCTGCTCTGAGACAATATATAAAAGGCATCTACTTGTGCTGTACATGTCTCTGGAAGTTAAAAAGGCACTTTGATCTTCACAGCAGATAACAGTATACTTTTGACAGATTTAAAAAGACTTAACACCTTTTTGATGAGAACAGCCCTCACTTACCCAGTCAAGACAGTCAGGAGGGCAAGCTGAAAGTGCACTTTAACAGTTAGCAAACATCGAGATGGGAGCATTAATTTTTGTTTGTTGGGATTTTTTGGTTAAGCTGTGATTTCAGTACTTGTCCTAAAGTAGTGCTACAGATTTTTATCTTCTGTATTCACAACTAATAGACACTTAAAAAAGTCAAAGCTGACTTTGCTTCATGTTCAGTCTGCAGCATTTTATCTTCACTGATTCTTTTTTTCCCCTGGGGATGTAGCTTGTATATGTCTGTTAGTCCAGAGTAAAAGGCACCCATTTTAAAATTTATTTTTAGTAGTGAAGAAAAAGTGTAGGGAACCCACTCTGTGCCCTCGAATCATACAGCTGGGACACACACAGTTTGTCTGCATGGGATTATGTTCTGTGCTGTAGCTGAAAGAACCAAAGGGTATGCAGATACTGCCTTTAAATGTTCATGTCTCTGATGTTAACATTTGTTTAAAAAAGGTTAATTGCACACAATTATGTGCTAAAGGAGCTGCATCACAGGAAAAGTCAATAGTACTAGGAAACTGTAACTTTGAATTAATGATAGAACTGAGCAGTTATGCCCAAGCATTTTATTTAAGGAGGCAGCATGGGTTTTTTTAGTATAAACTGCTGAAGTGTGATGGTTTTGTGTGGGGTTTTGTGGGATTTTTTTTTTCTTTTTCCTAACTGTGTAGAAAGGCATATTTAACACTTCACACTGAATTCTTAAAGTGAGTGAATAAAGAACTAAGTATTCTGATGTTTTAAATTTAACACAGTGTTCATTAATGTCGAATATTTAACAACAAAACTGCTGTGTCTATTAGATGTATTACTTGAAGGCAAAAGGCATAGTTGTCCTTGTTTAGCATAAGAACCCCAGAGTTAAATAGTTTCTACTTATTTTGTAATCTGTGTCTATGATAAGAATCAGTTGCTGCTTTATGGTACTGGTGACTAAAAATTTATTGGTGTATCATGAAACTATGTCAAACTTGCTGGAATCTCTCTTTTTTTCCCCTTGCTTTCCAGCCCAGCAACCCGGGAGTTCATAAAACTGTTCTGTCGACATTCAGCCTTTATCCAATTTGTATAAATCCTCTAGCTGGGTTCCATCTCAAAACTGCTGAGAAGTAGTGCTGTTTTTCTTGGTAAGCTAGCTAAACCTTTAAAGGTTTCATATTGAAACTATAGGGTTGGGGTTTTTTTAAAAAAAGTACCATAGATGAAAGATAAGCAGTCTGGTATGGAAGTGCCTTTGGGTCCTTATCTGAAAGTAATCCTGGCCCTCCTGACTCATTTCTTACTTTAGATGGATGCAGTATGATTCTAAAATAACCTGACAAGAAAAAAATAGGCAACTCCAAACAACAGCAAAAAGCAACAACCTAAATCCAAACAAAATAAAACCCTCAACAGCCAAAAAAAGGAAAGAGAAGAATAAGAAAAACTCCGGTTGGCCCAAACCTCTGAAGACTTTTTGTTGCCCAGTGCCTGGTGTTATGCTGTTTGACAGCTCTAGAAAAGACTTGGTAGACTAGGCTGATCTCACATGAATTTTATACTTTCAGTCTCATTAGGATTAAGGAGTTCGCTTACTCCTGATAAATGTCCATATAAAGCAGCAGAGAATCAAGCCAGCTGAGCTGGTCATGACCTTATCTGCATAGTGATAATTAATAGCTAATGAGACTGGTAAAACGTGGTTCTGAAATGCAGTAGTCTGCATCATCTGGACTGTCTAGAAATTAAAATTTTAAATTGCGCTTTGAAAAGGAATGAAAGACATCTTTTGCCATCATGGGCAAAAAGTTAAACTCCTTCAGTAAAGGATGTGTGTCAGATATGTCACTGAAATATGTCATCTTTAATACAGTTATGTGACAGAATAAGAATTATTCATGAATTTGAGGTCAGAGGGCAGGAAAACATGGGTTAGACTAATATAATACCTGGTTTTAATCTGTACTTTAAATAAGGGTGGCTGTTTTAACTTTCATGGAGAGGCCTTTCTTGTTACTTTTTCCTGACAGAATTTCTTTCACTCACATGGTAGTAAGTTTGATGTTTGATTCTTCCCAGCCCCTTCTCCTGCACTAGTCTGTACTCAAGAGTAAATACAAAACTATATGGAAGCAAACAAGTGAAAACCAATTGTTACAAAATATTCTTGAGTTACCTTAGTATGAGGTTTTTTTCCATATACCTCTCCCTCAACTATTTCCCTTATTTCTATATCGGTACTAATATTCTCTGAGGTTAGAAGGTCAAAGAGAACTCTTCACAAAATGACTCTTCCTTACTTGTGTAACTGGAGAAGAGCCTTGACTCAATTCTGCTCCCTTGGATCAGGCAATTTGTTCCACAGACTCAAAAAGGACTCTGTCAAATGCAGCCTTTGACTCTATACTGGCTGTTGCCTTGCTTTTGTTGGTTTGCAAAGTCAGTGAACTACAGGAAGCAGCCACCCTTCCTCTAAAGATAAAGTGGACATATTTTGTCATGTCATGAGCCAGACAGTGGAGATGAGATTTACTAATTTTTTTTTAATTCATCAGGTGTGACTTTCTGAACTTTCCTTGTTTCTGGTGTTTCTAAAAGGGAAGGAGAAGAAAAGAAAGAAGAATTCTCTTAATAATCATTAATGTGACGCCAAAACATCTTGAAATTTTAAAGTTCCCAGCCAAAATTCCTTATTTCCTGTAGTCATTTCTGGTTTTGTGGCTTCTCCAAGTGAATGATTTAGAGAGGGTGTTTTGAAAATGGACATAGAGCTTCCTGGCAGAGAAGATGTATTCAGCAAGTGCATCCAGTAGCCTTGGCAGAGCCCATGGGAGGTGCAACTGAAATGCTTGTTCCTTCTGCTTGGAAAAATTCATACCCAACTTCAGCTAGCTTTTTTCTTGGAAACTGTTTTACTTGGGATGAGAACAAAAGCCATGAAGGAGCATTTGATTCTCAGAAGATAGATTTTTTTTTTTTTTTTTGGTCTAATTCTGCTCCCACTTATGTCTCTTGAAGCATTCAGGAGAAATAGTTGATTATTTAAAAGTACTGCAATCTGTAGCTGCTGTAGAGGGAAGAAAAAAAAAGACAAAGACACTTTTGGATTTATGTATGGTGTTTCAGTAAGATAAACAGCCTTTTTCTTCAGAGTGGATGTCTATGTCATACCAAGTTGGCTCTCTGTGACAACTGGCCGCTGTTCTTCCTGCCCAACCTGCTGGAACACCTCCAAGGCCACTGAAATGCCTAGAGTGACTTTACTTTTAATGGCTGTGTTTCAATCAGGAAGAAATAATTAGAAAATAACAAATTGAAAGAGAATACCTGCAGGTTTTTAGGCTTGTTGTATGCGGTAAATATTTCATTAGGAAACTCATGGAAAGGTAAAAAGGCAATGATTTAAAATTTAAATTTTGAAAACGTGATCTTTTGTACATTAAAAGGTAAGTCTTACAATGAAGGAGGAAATCTAATTTTTTGTTTACTCTTTGCTGGTTTTGAACCATGCTGAAGGAGGCATATGAAATAGAGCACTGAAGTATTTGCATTTCTCCTACTTGATTCCTGTGTCCTCAGTAAAATCCAGTGAAGAAGGGGCTGCTCTTCCCACCTCATGAGTGTGTGAGCATAACTTCTCATTTTAGGGATTATTTTTAGAACATATCCTTTTATAACAACCCTAGTAATAGTAGAGAGCAGTGAATTTGAAATGCCATGGTTGCACATGACCTAGCTCGCAGCAATTGTACTTACCAGCTTCTGCTGAAGCAGCTTGCAGCTTTCAGTTTTCAGAGACAATGGTGGCTGGTCACCACATGTCCCTTTGGAAATCTTTGCACAGAGACAGAACATGAGATTTTTATAAGTTTTACTGATATGGGGAGTTTCTAGACCCTGCAGCATTCTTCTAAAATCATGTGGCAGAAAAATATGTCCGAATATACTTTGCTCAATTCCTTGTAACCAATTTGCTGATGAACTCTCATTCCCCTCATACAGTATGGTAGCCTTGGAGTTAATCAAAATCACAGCTTTACTTTCAACACTCAGTGCAGCCTTATCTGGTGAAACAGTGGAAACACTCTCTCTCACCTGTCGGCTGCTGCTTAAAACCCAGGGAATTGTGCAAGATGGAAAGCTGTATTTCGGTGTTGAGGTTTTTGGGGGGGACTTTGTGGTTTATTTCAAAAGATATTCTTCAACTGTTCTTGCTGTAGCACAGTGGAGGTTTCATTATGAATTTGATAATAATTTATGCAATAAATATTTTTAATCATTCTGCAGTTAAAAAAACTACAAGTGGTAAGATGAGATAAACACCACAAAATTATTTCCATGGGTTTTGCAGCAATGTTGCTGTACGAATGATAGTTAGGAGTTGAAATTAAGTTCATGTTAGTTAAAAATCACTGAGCATTTGGCTTCCATATTTTGGGACTATTTTTAATAGTCAAGAAGTGTAGAAATGAGATGACATCACTAACAACTAAAATACAAATCCTTGAAACATTTATGGCATACCAGCTGTCCAAGAAGCACCATCATCATCATCTTCTGACAAATGATATCCTCTGAGGCTTGATGTATAGCACTCAGATATGCTATTTCGAACACTTTGCTGACTGAATGGTACTTTGAAAAGATATTTGAGAATTATCTTTCTAGAACCAGGCAAATGCAAGTCTTGCTGACCCAGAGAGATACATAAACATCTAAGCAATGTGTGCTCCCTCAGCAAAGGGACAATAGATTTACCAGTGTTATATTTTGTCTGCTACCTTATTTTGTATCACCTCACATCAACTCTTGTTTTAACATGCTTTTAAGGAACTCTTATTCCCTTTAGAAGATTAATGCTTGTACCCCCTAGTACTCTTGAGAAAATAAATATTAGATACAATAAAATGGATTAATTTTTCATTTCACTGCTCATTGCTTTCCTTTCAGCTTCTTGCCTGATTACATCAGTGGGGATTTTGATTCCATTCAGCCTGAAGTCAAGGAGTACTACAAGGTCAAGGTAAATTAAATCTCTTTGCCGTGTTTTTGTGTGATAGAACATTGGAAGATCCAACTCATTAGTGCTCCCGTTGATCATTAAGTGATTCTGGCTCCATTGTTTTCTTTGAGGCTTCAGTTGTGAAGCACCTGAGAAGCTCAGAAGTTGTGCTTTGCATGGCACTGTACTAATGCTCCAGGTAAACATGGGAGATGCAATACTGCCCAAGTCCTGTCTAAGGTGACTTTTCATAGCACCAGTTGAGGAAATACATATGTTGCTAGAGATTACAGCAACTAGAAACTAGGATAAAACTTCCTGAAAAATCTGTGATGTCTTTTGTATGGCGAGATACAGAGAAATAAAGATTGACTTACAGTGATTCCCACCTGGCTGGCACCCACAGACTTCCTAGAGAGGGTTTCTCTGTGTTATATTTGCAGGATGTGACGTTACCTTTATGGAGGAAAGCTGCAGATGGAGACATCTGTCTCTTTCCTCACCCACTGAAGCATTGAATTGCACCCAACTACTACTTGCTACTCCAGTGGAGTGCCCTCCTTACTGGGTTATTGGATAAATTCTTGCCTATGTTAATTTATTTTCAGTGAGCAGCATAAATGTCAACTCACATTTCATAGGTCTTGGGGCTCAAAGTTCTGCCTTTAACTGACTCTTTGGTATTTAACACTTTACCTGCCTGCCTGTTCAGGCTTTTCTGATGAGCTCAGTTCTTTACCCTGGCATCCTGCACAGCAGGTATCTTCAAATTCAGAGTTTGCCTTGATATGCCAGCTTACCTTTGCAGGAGCCTGCACTTGTAAAAAGAGTAGGTGTTTGATCCTTGTGAGTTAGTCAACTTAGTCTGCTGCTAATTTATATATGAGAATGAAATTTGCCTAAAGTCTTCCGTGATGTACTTGGGATCAAACGGTTAGAACAAAACTGAGGGGAGAGCTGGAGGAATGTGTGGAGCTGGGGTTTAGTCCCTCTCTGAGTACTGCGGGGTTTTATTTCCATGTTCTACCCCATATTTTAGAAGGGAGAAGTGTGTGATGGCTGTTCATCTCTAGGAGAACAGCTCAAGATAAATGCTCGGAAATCTTTAAATTACAGCTTGGGAAGTGAAAAAAAAAATAAAAAGCTTTGGATTAATACTATTCGTTACAGACTAGAAATTAATGATCTATGAATAAATGAGTTCAAGAAGTGTTTGGACAATACTCTTGGGCACATGGTGTGACTCGTGGGGATGATGCTGTGCAAGGCTGGGAGTTGAACTCGCTGATCCTTGTGGGTACCTTCCAACTCAGCTTATTTTGTGATTCTGTGAGTCTGTAAGTGGAGAAACCACAAAATGTACTGCTCTGTTTGGCATGGACATGGGCAACACCCAGTATCAACACAGGCTGGGGGATGAACAGATCAAGAGCAGCCCTGGGGAGAAGGATTTGAGGGCACTGGTGGATGAGAGGCTGGACATGACCCAGCAATGTGCACTCACAGCCCAGAAAGCCAAACGTGTCCTGGGCTGCATCCAGAGCAGCGTGGCCAGCAGGGCAAGGGAGGGGATTCTGCCCCTCTGCTCTGCTCTGGTGAGATCCCACCTGGAGTGCTGCATCCATGGATGGGGCACCTCTCCTGCGAAGAAAGGCTGAGAGAATTGGGATTGTTCATACAAGACTGAGGGAAATGCAGATAGACTTTAGAATTTTAAGTTTAGGTGTAACATGGTAGAAAAAAAAAACCTTTTGCACTTTTAAATTACTTTCCCATAGTCAAAAAATTAGAATGGTAAATACGGGTGAGAGGCTAATGAGATCTTGAGCAAAAAATATAATAAAACACAGAATCTGGAGAGAGATGTCTGTTTCTTTTCTTGTAAAGTATCTTGTTCATTAAAGCACCCTCTGTAGTCCAGACAATTTCCTAAGTCACCGTCTTCTGGAAATGCTGTATGTGTTCATGACCCAAAATATGTTAGGGCTGCTTAAGGCAGGCTGTCAGAGAACTCCAGATGAGTTGGTCAGTGTAGCACCATTGACTTTAGGGAAGCATCATGTTGTGGGTTAGGGCTTCTAACCATACCGTCCTTCCTTACGCACATGCAGATTACACCCAGAGACAAGGTAAACCACTACCATTAGAAAATATTACAGTATTGTTTCAAGTATCCTCCTCTATCAATTTTTTTTTTATTTTATAAAATCTACCTACATCGGCAGAAATTAATGCATCATTACTTCTTTTATCTATCTGATGATATCATGCCACTGCTTAAAAGAGTTATGTTTTCATAGTAAAGCTTATGGATGTTAATTATGGAGTTATAAAACATAATCATATGCAAGTGTTTGTGTCAAAGACAGCCTAGTGCAGTGCTGGGTAAGTAATGGGGTGTATAAAACTCAGTGTGTGAAACTAATTATGGTTGTGTGAAGCATTGTCTATAAGTTGTGCCATCATCACAGTAACAGCCAGACTCTTCATCACACCAGCTTCACGCCAGGACGTTGCTCCTGGACTCAGAAGGTTTTCTACCTCATTTAGGTGATAAAAGCGAGAACAGATATTTTCCACTACAGGTAACATGACATGCAGATTCCTGAAGCCAAAAGGTTTTACTGAAAGGGATATCTTTAAGCCAATTCCTCGGATGTTTTCATTTGAGCTAGGATTATATGGCAAGTGTTTCTGTTTTCCCTTTAGGAGGATGATCACCATTGTGTTGGGAAATCTTATTTAAATAAAGTTCATAAACATGAAGCAAATAAATCAATTTCATCTCTGTTAGGTGTAGTATGCCATAGTTAGTGAAGAGATCTAAAGGCCAAAGTGCTGTTTTAGGAAGTAACTGTGTAATGGACTTCTGAGTGGGATGTGTAAGTGAGGAGTTAGGCATTCCTTTTGGGAGAGAATAAGTAAGCATGCGTCAGAGGTTATTCAGCTTTACTTTTTATTTTCTGTGGTCTTGGTTTTGCCTCATTGGCTTGTCAAGGATGTATTTGGAGTCTTCTATTAAAATTTATTAAAATATTAGAGATGATTACCCCCACTTCTTAGAGTTAAATAATGTTAAAACTGGCTAAAACTGCACAACTGGAAATGAAGTGTCATGTTTAAAATTTCCTTTTAAAATCGTATTGCTCTATAAATGAAGGATAAAGAATAACAATTCAGTATTCTTTATTCTGTGTATTTTCTGTCATTGTTAAAATAGATATTGAGAAGAGTTTTTGTACTTTCATGATAAATATGCATGTTCATATGATCCCATAATAGATGCACTAGCAGTCTTTCTCTCTACGGTCTGAAGTGCATTGGAAATGACACTGCACAAAGCAGGGGGGATTTATGGTGATATTTCTGTCATTGGAGTTTCATCTTTTTCTTGCTTTAGCTGAATATTTCTATTACTGAAACCTTAAAAAAATTACTTTGAAGTTAAAGCAGCCATTTGTTTTGTTATGCCTCAAACAAGGTTCTGTTTCTGAAGTCTTAAGTCCAAAGACATTATCTCAAATTATACCAAATCTGTACTTAGGCCTAGAAGCAGAAAGTTGAATCCAATGCCCTTTGAAATCCAGACTATGCTATTCATTAAAAATCCAGTTTGACTTTTTTGCTAAGCAAACTTCATGTGTACTGAAAGGCTTCTGTAGACTTAGTAGGCTCTGCTTCAGATCTGTAATTAAATGCTGTGAACTTATTTACAAATCCACTTCTTTTCCTATTCTCTTTTCTTTTTAAGTCCCATAGAGCCGCTTATTTTTGCAGGTGGTTCTGCAGCTGTAGCACTTTCTCCTTCCTATTTTCATTTCCAGGGTTTAATGGTTATCAGGGCTGTGGGTGGCTGTGGCTATCAGTTAGGGTGTGGGTATTGTATTTTTGTTCTGTGGTGATGCACCTATAATTAGATTTACAAAATGTATTTGTAGTACTGATGTAGTGTATGTATGTCTCTTTAACTTCTATACTTTCTTGATAAACTGCATGTTTTAGGCCATGTTCCCTGCTTGCTTTCCAAAGCCAAACTTTTTCATAATTTTATGGAATCACAATGTTAATTGATTTCCCTCAGTTATAGTACTATAATTTAAAACATAGAAAACCATTGAGTTTTTCTGTGACTATTTTAATTTATCTTTTATCCCTGAATGTTATATTTTTTTCTAATACTAATTTTTAATACAAGATAGCACTTCAGATATTAAAATGCTTGACTCATTAACAACATTCTTGTTAGCCTGAATGCTTTCTAAGAAAAACATGGTTCATTTTAGGGCCTGATTCCTTTGTGAAAAGTTTTAAGGTTTCAGAAGGAGCTGTAAACATTGTGCAGGTGGACCTGAAACAATTCTGTCTCGCTGTTGGGCTGGCTACTTCTGCTTGACTTTCACTGCTTAAGTTTTCAAGCAATCTCTTGTTTTTCATGTCCTGCTGAAGACATTTTTGACAAGTATAAAAATTCAGTTCAGCTTCTGATGTGTTGAGGGTGCCTAGTGCCACCTGGATTTAGATCCAAGTTGTAGGTTTTTTTCTATTGGTGTACATTTACTGAAAGAGCCTCAGTGTCTTAATATAGATAGAGGTTCATCAAGTCAAAATGATTTATAAGGCTGGGATGGTCCTGTTGTTAATAGTTCAAACCATATAAGACTGTATATGTGATTTAGGATTTTAGACTGGAAGCTTTCTGTGTGCCTTAGCCATGTAATTATTCAACAGGAGCTTTCATAAATGGTTCCATTCTTGAATAGTATGTCAGAGATCTTGTCAAGATTGTGTTTCCAAGTGACTTGTCTGGGTGAAGCTGGCTATGTGGATTTCTTATTCATGCTAAACGAAAGTAATAATATCACAATGTTCCAGATATGTCATAAATTTGTAAGAGATTCTGTGCTTGGTGGCACTTTTGTAAAGGTGAACATGACAGACAGTCACACTAGGTGAGATCAAAGGTTCATTCAGCTGGGTCACTACAGAATACTTTAAAAGGCATATGTATGCACAGTGGGGCTTCTTTGATACACTTTTTCATCTCCCTCTAATGTATGGCTTAAAGATTTCCTAAGTCAGAGGTGGTATCTTTGTGTTTAATAGTTTCATAGATTGATTTAATTTTCCCAAAAGTTAGTCTACTCCCTTTTCTTCAAACTACGTAGATGAGACTGCAAGTATCCACAAAAAAAACCCCTTGGCAATATGTTCCCCAGTTTAAGTACTTGCAGTGAAGAAATATCTGTCTTATGGATGTTTTTCTGGTTTTGAGCTATACTTTTTGATAGCTATGTTTGAGTCTCCTGAATTTTTGTATTGTGTTAAAGAGTGGATAAACATGCATTAACCACCTTTTCACTGCCCTTCTAATTGTGTTGGAATGATTGTGCCCAGTAACTAGCATTCCTGTAGGTATGTGGTGATGTGGGCACAACTAAGCCGGTGGAATATGGCATTTGCCTTTAAACTTATGGCCTAAAATTATGCACAGCCTGTACAAATGGTTTGTGTCCTGCTGAGTTAATACATATATAATGTCCGGAAAGTCGTGTTGAAAAAAATCTTCCTTAAAGCAAAAGATTCCAGGACTTCGGGCTTGCACTGTACTGTTCTTTACGTGCCATTGAAAAACAATCCCTCAAAAATCTCCGTCCAGTTCTAAGATCACTCTTTACACTTTCACTAAGGTAGCTGTTTAGATAAAACAGTATCTGTTTAAATGCAGATAAGACTTGGGAGGAGGGGGCGAGGAAAGCACAAATCAAAAGAAATTCAGTAATACAGGTGTGGTGGGTTTGTGTT
>WBMZ01019271.1:0-20308 GCA_013400975.1 Atrichornis clamosus | reverse complement strand
CGTGACGCGCCCATCGCGCGGGCAGCCGACGCCGCTGTCACGTGACGTCCCGATGGCGCGCGCCCGCAGCCCCTCCCGCGGCGGTGCCCGCAGCCGCCACAGAGTGGCCGGACGCGCCCGCCAGAGCGCCGGAAGTGGCGGCGCGCGGGGCGCCGTGGGAGGGTGAGCCTGGCAAGATGGCGGAGTGAGTGCGGGCCGGGCGGGGACGGCTCGGGGCTGCGGGGCTGTGCCGCGCCGCGCTGTGCCGTGCTGGCCGGGAGCGGTCCTGCTGCGGGGCATGGTCGCACTGTGCTGTGCCTGGCGGGGGTGCCCCTTAGCAACGGCTCGCGGCGGTGCGGGGCGGTGCGGTGAGCGGGGCAGGCCGGCCCCGCGCGGCCCCGAGGGCTTGGAGGGGGTGAAGGTGCGGCAGGTGCGGGCCCGCAGTCCTTGCGAGGGCAGCGGGTTTGTTGCTCTGCATACGCTGGGCGGGCTGGTTCATGCCCTCGTATGTGTTAGACTTTCACTGCATCGCAGGCTGCACCGCAGAGTATTTGGTGTCTGCAGTGCGTGAAGGAACTCAGCAATAATCAACTCCATGAACATGAACTTCCAGTATTTGTCTTACTAGAAACTGCGTTTAAAAAACGACGTTAACGAATTGATCCCCAGTACAAATTCACTGTGATCTGGTGGTGGTCTGATGTGTGCATGTCTGTAGGAGCCTTTATCATGCTGCTCCCATCCAGTATAATCACATATTGTATTATCCCGACAGGTCTGCAAATGCCACCCATGAAGTCATCAATGCCACCCTCCACGCTATGCTGGCTGCTACTACAAAGTTGGTGGCACCTACACCTCCCAAACCCATCCTTCCAGTTCAGACTGGAGTCCAGGCACAGCAAGAGGAGCAGTCTAGTGGCATGACGATTTTTTTTAGTCTTCTTGTTATAGGTGAATAACGAACTGAAAGTCTGTTAATTTCTCTTAGTTGTACTCTGTGTCTGAGGACATAGGCCAACTCAAAATCACAGTGGTTCATTTCTCCTCTGGTTCTCTCTGTGAAGTGGGCACAGGGAATTAGAAAGTTTACGGTGGTGGGAGCTACTGCTTAGACGATGGTGCTTTTTGGTTTATTACCAAAGCAAAGTCTGCTAAATCTTTAGGAGAAGTTTTGCTGTTTCTATCCTAGAAATACTTTATAGTATATTTTACTTTAAAGTATATATTTTTCTCTTCTAACACTTCTAAATCTCCTTTTTTTTTTGCCTTCACAGCTATTTGCATCATATTGGTGCATTTACTCATAGAATACCGACTTCATTTTTTACCAGAGAGCGTGGCTGTTGTTTCTTTAGGTGAGTAACCATGACATTTTTATACTGGATTTGTGTTGATCCAGGGACTGTCAGTAGGCTGCACTGGAGATAATGCTCTGTTGTGTGTTAGCCATCACTAGAAAGATGCAGCAAACCAGATGCAGTGAAGACAACTAATACATAGAGTTAAATTGAAGAAATAAGGAAATGAGTGTATATGCAGAGACTGGCCCAGGAAAATGATACCCATAGGGGTATTACTGCCTGTTTTGGCATCTTCGTCTGGTTCTGCATCCTCAGTGTAGGACAAGATGTGCAGCACTCCCTGGTCATGAGGCTCCGGCCTTCTCTTTAAAACGGGACATGTGTTTATATTAGTGTTGGTAGAATTATGTCTAAGTGTGTGATTTTAATGTATCTGGTGACTGCAGCTATTCTGAAAACTTGTCTGGACTGCCAGATCCTTACCTATCCCAGTAGTACCGTGGCAAGAGGTCTTCCTATGACTTGAGCTATAAGAGTGTCACCCTTCATGGAGATCAAGTACTTACTTAATTTAGATTAAATTCGGAGTATTGCTAAGTTTCTCCTAAGTATGCCTGTAGTTTTATGTTAGGGTAATTTAATTTATTTGTATGCTGTTGTTCTTGATCTATAAATGTGTAAATGAGGAGCAAACCAGGCCAAATACATTTATTATTTTCTCTACCTACTGTATAATGTTTAAAGAACTTGGTCTGAGTGTTCCCAGCACCAGTTTTTCGGCTGTGACTTGTCTGCAATATTCTGTGATATTTTTGTTTCTATTACTAGTGATGCTTTCAGTGACAGCTGTTCTGAAAATACAACAAGAAGACAAAGATGCTTAGTTATAATTCTGATGTAGCTCGAAGGAGCACATTACTGGTTGAGCAGGTAGATTTTTGACTTTATCCTGGACTAGGCCGATACCTTCTTTCATATCTCTTAACTGTATTTTTATACAGTTTCTTAATGGGAGCTTGTGAGCTTTCTGGTGCTTATCAGTGACTTATGCTTTCTGGAAAAGAGGGATCTTCTTGCATCTTGGGTGCTAGATTGAGAAAATCTTGGAGGTGTTACTTAGCAGAAAGAGCAGCATATTTGCCTGCCATGACTCCCTGGATTTGTAGGTGACTGCGTGTGGTGGAGGCCACATCACGTTACTCACATAGGAGGCTTTGAAGCTTCAAGGAACATTCACCTGCAAGGCCCTGTAAGAGTTTCAGTATTTCTGTACAACTGAAAAACAAACAGATGTGTAAGAAGCCTGTCCTAGTGCTGGGTGTTGCACACATGCCTCACCTTTATAGCAGCAACATCCATCAGACTTTTGTGCCTTTGTGGTTCTGTACATGACACGGATCAGAGCTGCTGCAGCTCGTTGAAACCACCCAGCGCTTGATTCACTATTGACACACTTCTCTTTCCCTCCCTCCTTACATGGTTGCCATGGACCAGTGAGATGTCTTGTGAATTTCTCTCCCGGTGTTCTGAAAGGTTCCAAAAGGGCATTACTATCCCTTCAGTATTCTTCCTCTTTGTACACAAAAACTCAAGGAAAAGTTGTTGATTTGGCTTCAAATTAGGTTAGTTATCATGGCTCTTAATAGCTAAATCTAAATTTAAGCAAAACCCCCGTATAAAATGTAGCAGTATAGTGGCTGCTCTTGCTGGCATAGTTTTGGATTTTCTTTGCTGTCATTCTCTTTATCCTGCTGCTAGCCAAGCCCTGGGCAGTGAGGAGTGGAGGTGTTGGACCAGCTTGTGTCCCTGCTCCTGCTGAGCTGTGCAGAGCAGCAGGGGCACAGACATTTGCCTCTTTCCATTTCTTGTTCTTGGCATCTCAGCAGCAGGAGAAGAATTTTAGCTGTTGGATTTAGTGTTGGTGTGTCCTGTGTTCCTGTCAGCCCCAACAAAAACCTGTTCAAGAAACTGGGAAGCTTCCCGCCAGGGCTGTTGCTGGTACTCAGGATGGGTCAGAAGGAGCAGCACTGCATCTCTTGTGTTCTCGTTTAGAGGCTGTGCAGGAACTTCTCAGTTGGGTTTTGGGGTGAACGTGTCCCCCCAGTCAGGTGACGGGATACCAGCAATTGCAATTCCTGTAAGTCAACAGGGTGTCATACCAGTAGCAGCCCAGGTAACAGATGTCCAGTGTCATTTCAGCCTTACTTATTTCGTTTATAGACTCAGTCATATTTAAACTCCTCTTGGCTCTGGTGACAGGACACAGCACCTGTGTACAGTCCCTGGAGCTGCCAGCTCATTGCTGCCCAGTGACCCTCTGGTCCTGGTAATGCTCTGCACAGCTGCAGGAGCACAGCTTGAGTTCCCAGTATCCGGTTTTGCGAGCAGTGCCAGAAGTGAGGTGTGTCCTGTTTTGACTTGCAAATTAAGCAAGTGTTCTCAGGAAGTTATTGAAGGCTAATAAAAGTGGCAGCAGAGGAGATAGGTACGATTTTAACAAATGTTTTTCCTCCTATTGTCTAAGCTGCTCGGAAGCTTCTGGTTTATGGTTTCTAGGGCGTGTGACTCTCCTGGTGGATGAGGCAGCAGCTCATTCTCTGAGGCTGGATTTTGATCCTCATACTTATAAGTTGCTGGAATTTTGTTGGTAGAAATAGTTGCCCAAAATGTTTTTTTCTCTTTGATTTGTTACTGCGTTTTAACATGTTCTCAGGAAAAATACAGGTTGGTTGCCATAAGAAAATGCCTATAAAATTTTCAAAAAGTAAGATATAGATTAACTCTTTAAGACTTAACTTTCCAGTTAACCCCTTAACAAAACTGACCTATCTGATTTAATAGAACCAGCTGAGCAAAAACTGTTCATTTTTCTAGTAATAAAGAAAGAGTAGTTTGTAAACATGTATGTGGCATGTGAATGGCTGTATCTGCATTCTGTCCTTCAAGGAACAGCAGACCTTTCATGTCCCTTCATTAAGATTTTCCTCTTCCTTTCCATATAAAGCATGGAACAGTTATTTCTACCCTCTGGGACCGATGCCTTCACAGATTTTTGTATAAAAGAAGGCTTAGGCCTCATGGCTTTGTGTGTGTGACACATCCATCAGGAGTAATCCATGTGATTCTATTTGTAAGACTCTTTTGTTAGCTACAGCATGAGAGAAGGTCTCATGAGTTACAGGAAAGCATACTTAAAGCTTCTCAGACACTTTGTACCTTTCATTTGGAGTATTTGACTTCTGTGTCCCAGTGTTTGACTGTGAAGTCTCCATTCTGTAAATAATAAAGCACAACTATGCAGAAACATAGATCTGAAATCTGAGTAAAGACCAATTCCTCATAACTACTTGAAAACAATTAATGAAAGTTCATGAGTTATCTTCATGACTTCCAGAAGAAATCTTGTTAGAGTTTTATGTCTTACACATTTGAAGATGTATAGGAGGAAAAAGCATGATAACCTTTAACCACTGAGTTTGCAGCAGCATTGATAAAATTCTTTTATACTCAAATTAATATTTCTACATGACTTAAAAGATATGTAATTCGTTTGGAAAATAGTTCTGACAGTGTCTCCACCCTGATCAGAGTTTGTTGCCTTCTTCATGGCCAGAAATTACTATGATTTCATTCAAACAAAATTCAGTTCTCTGGAGAAGACTGGTTTCATTTAAGCTGCTTTAACACTGCAAATAGTATTGAAGTGACATGAAGCACAGATGCCTAACTCATAACTTCCTGATTCTTCAACAAGAAAAATGGAATTTTATTTGAGCGCAGCTTAGATGAGAAGTAGTTTTGAGTAGTTAAGCCTGTTATCTTTGTGAACCAGTGAGCATCACATCTCAGTATGCCTATTTGGAGTTGGGATAGCCCAAGAGACAATCTGTTGTGCAGGGAAACTCTGGAATTACGTAACATATTGGAAACTGGGTATTTGGGTTTTAAACCCAAAACTCAGTTTTCATGGTTTAGGAATGAAAGACTTTTTGCTCTGTGTTTTACCTTGTTTTCGCTTTTAAAACTTTGAGAGCTGGTAAACAGTGATGTGTTTTTGTGGGTTTTGTGGCTATTTCAGAATGTTTTCTCATTCTCTCCTAGGTATCCTTATGGGAGCTTTTATAAAAATCATAGAGGCTCAAAAGCTGGCCAACTGGAAGGTATAGTTGTAACAATTAATTTTTAATTGTAAAAAAGTCCCAACATCTTTTAAAAAAGACTTTGTACTCAGTGTTTTAGAGGGCATGTCCTGGCAGAAGTTTCTCCAAGGGTGAAGTCTACAGCACAAGGATTTTACCTCTTACAGAGTATCCACATTTTCAAAGCAATGAACTCTTCACTATTCCTGCTTTAATTTAAAGTCTTGCAGCATTTAAACTGTGATTTTGTTTCATCTCACCAAACAGATTATTAGGATTAGATCAGTGAACTGATCGAAGTCACGGTGATTTGAATTGCCAGTTCTAGACAGGATTTATATCAGCCAGCTGAAAATCTTGGTCTGAGTAGTGAATTTTAAACCTAGCTTGCAGCTTTATATTTTTTGGCAGTTATTACCCTAAAGGAAGGGTTTTTTTCTCCTTAGTTGAAATATATTAAAATGCATAGATTTTCAGTCTGTTGTAGCTTTGGAACAACATATGCTTCTTTTTTGTCAACTAACTACACTAGTTGTGTGTACACTCATTTAAACAATTGCATAGCTCAACAGTTGTGTTGTGTTATTTCATTTTTACATATTCAGTCATTAGAAACAGTGGGGGCTGTTCTAGTTAGTGCTTTTTCATTCCTCATTTGTGTCAATGGCTTTTGACTTAAAATTGAAAGTCAGTTAAACAGCCACAGCATCAGCATTTTAAAATAGTTTCTTATCGGTTAAATAAAACAATCTGAGTAAGATCATGCACGTAGGAAGAAAAAGGAAAGCTTAGTATGCTCTGATTTGAGCACTGATTCTGTATCATGGGAAATACTCATCACAGCTGGTTAATGACGTGGTGATTTTCTGGGAAGTGCTGGTCACATCTTGGGAGGCACTGGGGAGCTGTGATTGTTTGTGTTGTCAGCCAAGGTAAAAGATCACAGATACCACATTATTATTTGCTTATTTGAGCTACTTTTAGTGTAATAAGGCTTAGGTTTTAACATAGGCTGTCATCATTTCAGATGTGAAATTTTCTAATCAGTAGTAATTACGGACTTTATTAAATGGTTGTAAATTTACTAGATACTTTTTGTTTATCTGATAAGTTTAAAAATATTAACATTTTAACTGCAGGCTATATCCCTGTACAAAGCAAATCTTGGATCATATCCCTGCCCAAAAAACTTTGTGATGCAGTTTCTAGTGATCACACCTTACTAAGTGTTTGCTCAAGTTCACCACTAAGACCTTGTGCTTTCTTGTGGTTCTTGGCTAGCACTGCTGATAATCATGTTTTGTTTTCCTGGTCTCTGCTTCCTTGCAGCACAGACACAGTCCTTCCTTTCCATTGTTCTCACGTCCTTGTCCAGCTCTGGTTTCGGGGCTGTTAAAAAGTGCAGTGACTCAGATATGTGGGGTGTTTGTTCCGTGCAGTTGCTGTGCTGACAGAAGCAGGCAGTGTCAGCCCTGCAGTCACGGGACTGTGCGTGCAGAATCACGCACTGGAGCATTTCAGTCAAAGGATGAGTTTTGTTTTCTAAGCCCCCCAAATCCTTTAAGATGATTATCGCTGGTACAGGCAGGAATGAGACTTTAAAGAGATGAGTACCTCTGTTTTGAAAGCTGGTGTTTGAACGGAGCAGTCCCTCAGCTGTTTAACCTGGATTTACACAAGTTAATCGGCGCTTGCAGAGGTGACGAGCGCTACTGTGTTCAGAGCTGGGGGGACCAGGAGGGAGAAAACAGGCGGGTAGAGAGACTGGCCCAGTCAGCTGGGATTAATTTGCCTTCTGTGCTTACTCTGCCAGCAGAAAAACCAGGGTGCCAGGCTGGGGGTACAACGTGAGCAGCGTTAGCCGAGGGATGAGATAAGTGACAAACAGTGAGGACACCAAAAAATAGCATCTTACCTCATGGTGGATTCCATTTATATCACTGTGATGGCAAAAAGGAACCATCAGGATAGGACTATTCAATTCAGGCAGAAATTAGATTTGCTGAGAAGAATCCAGCCTCAGCCCCCTCAGATGGTGTGTATCCTGAGCCCGGTCACCTGCACATGCTCTGGGGTGATGATGGCATTTCCTCTTGTGAGGTGATGAGTTTTCTAGTGAAACTGTGCTTGGTCCCAGTTAACCTGTTCTGTTCAGACAGTGGCCAAGAGGTCACTGTTCCTTGTCAGTCCTTACAGATTTCCAGACTCTGAGATAAAGTGGGAATACTTTTTGTGGAAACAGAAGGATTTTTCCTTTGCCATAAATAACCTGTTTCCTGTGCAGCATTTTTGGAGACAGTAATTTAAAATAAGTAACTCCTAGATTTCAATCGCTGGGTTGAAAAAGAGCAATAGAAGTACCAGCCCTGGAATAGGTTACTGTTCTTCAGTCTTCTCTTTTGTGATAAGAAGGGAGAAAGAATAATGCCATTTTCATTTTTCAACACTATTTTTTAAAATAGTTTTTCTTTTGGAAGATTTGATGTTATTTCAATAATTATGATATCCTTGAAATTATAATTAATTTTTGTTTTGCAGGAAGAAGAAATGTTTCGTCCAAATATGTTTTTTCTGCTTTTGCTTCCACCTATTATATTTGAATCTGGATATTCACTGCACAAGGTCAGCCCATGTCAGACACTGATTTTACATGTTGAGGTTTTGTTTGGAACACATTCTGCTTTTAGTTATCTTCATGAAGCTTAGGATAATTGCATTAAATTCCATTTTATTAATCATTAGGGAATTGAGAGTGCAAAATTTAAGCCTCTTCAACCCAGAGTGCAGGGAATGTAGCTTATTGCTGATAACTGACTGCTGGCAAGGTGTTGGGTACAGCACAGTTGTGGTTTTCCTTGGCTGAAGAGGTTTCTTACCTCGTCAGAACTGTACAAGTGCTGGTGTGAAGGAGAAAAATGGGAAGGAGTAGGACCAGAAGTGGGAAAGGTAGGGTCACTCCCCAGCTAGAGAGGAAAATGTGAACAAGGGTTCTGGCCCCGTGCCTGGGAGCCTGTGTCCATGGACATTTCTCACAGCACCAGTCCTGGCTGAGAGGTTTTGGTCCCTGTGAGCTGCCTTTCTGCTTGAGCTGTGCTGCAGGAGAGGGAGTGAGCAGAGGGCCATGCTGATGCCAGGAATTGGTACCAACACTGAAGATCATTTCATACAAAATCACAAGGAATGGACTAGCAACTGGGAAGTGTAGCAGCCTTTTTCACATGCCCTGTCTGCAACAGAGGGATTAATTTACACTTCTGTCAGGTGGGGAATATGTCAAAGTTCTGGTGAATATCCAGGTGTTTGCATGAGGATTGGATTGTTTTTATGGTGCCAGACTGACATCCTGACATGGGAATCAGAGGGATTGCTATTGTCTGAGAGAGAGCAGCAGTCTCTTTAGGCAGATGCTGTGGATGTGTGTCCTGGGGTCCCTGGAACCAAACTAACGAGCCTTTATAATAGAAACCCAGTTGTGAATCAGAATCGAAATTAGATGCAAACCCAAACATGAGTTTTCCCTGGGGTCATTTTTACTAATTTACTTATTTTATTATTGTGTTCCAGGGTAATTTTTTTCAGAACATTGGTTCCATCATTCTGTTCTCTGTGTTTGGCACTGCAATATCAGCTTTCATTGTAGGTGGAGGAATCTATTTCCTGGGCAGGGTAAGACTTACTGCTTTGAGGCACTTAAGTTTATCTGGCTTATTATTTGAAAGTCCATTTTTCAAGAGCAGACAAACATAGAAAAAGTGAATTCCTGACTCACCAAGTCCAGTTCTCTACTCTCACAAAGGCAGTGTTATACAACCCCTTCCATAGATATTGCTGGAGAGGCTATGGATCTCCTTCCCTGGAAATACTCAAAAGCCATCTGGGCACCATCCCAGGTGACGTGTTCCAGGGGAGCAGGGAGGGTGGACTGAGTGACCTCCAGGGGTCCCTCCCAACCCAAACCACTCTGTGGCTCTGACGCAGCATGCGCAATGGGAAAAGCAATTAAGACTTGAGTTTCACTTTCTTGTAACTTCCACAATCTTCCTATTGGAAGGCTTCCCAAACTTGTGTTCTCCGGAGCCATCCTCTTCTTTCCAATATTAAATTTATTTGTTCTTCTCTCAATATTTGTTTTCTTGCTTCTGTGGTTTGGTGTTTCCCATTGATTGCATGTAGACACAGTTATTTATCTTTCTCTCAGACTTCATTCTGGTAGGCCAACCATTCCATACTTTCCACTTTGCCACTCAGATTTCTCTGCCTTTGAATGCCTCAGTTACTCTGCTCACCTGAACCTGCTCCAGTTCTGTCTGGTGGTCCCTGATCTTGGGTGACCAGAATTGTAGCAGTAGATCACTGTTGGAGAGCAGTGTTCAACTGGGTAACATCACTACTGTGATTTTTTTCCTTGATCGTAAACTTGAATTTGATGAATAGTTTCATTTTTAAAAACAGCAGAAACCCACATCTGATAGTGATTTTTATGTTCTACCTATTCTTTCAGGCTGATGTAATTTATAAACTGAACATGACAGACAGGTAAGCTCTGGGGGAAATGATGTAGTATATGAAATGAAGCTTTCCTCAAGATAGCTGTAGGTGGGAAATGCGGTGCATTTGGCCACCTCTTTTGGTTAATGTTTAGATTGCTGAGAGACAATGTTGTGTATGAAACTAATAAATAGATTGAACACTTCTATACCCTATTTATTACACCCTTATTTCCAAACAGTGTTGTATTATATTCTATTCTGTTGTGTTCTGTGCTCAGTGATTTTTCTAGACAGATACTGGGTATTTTAACCAAACTTACTTGTAAACTTTGATTAGTTGGTATTATTAATATTTATGATAAGGGCATGACTTCCTTGTCCAAACTGTCTTCTCTTAAAAGACAGAATAAGTTTTTCAGTATTAATAATGTAGATTTTTCAAGAACTTGGCAAAGGATCAAATTCTTAGGAATGGAAAGAGAGCACAACTTATCAGTGTGTAGAAACTGTAAGACAAAAGGTCTTTGTTACTCGTTCATGTAAGTTACTAGTAGGTATTTTCCTTTCATCTAGTTTTCTCTTTTGTTTTGTGTTCTCCCAGTTTTGCATTTGGCTCTTTAATATCTGCAGTTGACCCTGTGGCTACTATTGCCATTTTCAATGCCCTCAATGTGGATCCTGTGCTTAACATGTTGGTTTTTGGGGAAAGCATTCTCAATGATGCCGTCTCAATTGTCCTGACCAAGTAAGTGCATTGGCATCACACATTTATGGAAATAGGAACCACACTGTGTTCTGTTAGTTATTCACATATACAGTCATTCTTCCATCTCCATTTGGAACAAATCACGTATTTCTGTTGTAAAGCTGAATTTTGTATGGTCCTTCTTTGTAAAAAGCAAACCAGAACATGAACTACATAGGCAGAAGACAGGAAGTGGTTGCCTTATTACCGCTGCCTCAGGGCGTTATCTCATTGACCCCAGATAATTGATTGCTTTCTAATTCCACTCATTTGTCAGCTCCTTCCGTCTGAGGGTCCTGACAACAACAAACATACATGTCAGCTTTTAGGTTTGGCACAGAAATATTCACCTTCCAGCCCAGAGTCCCACTGCAGCTGCGGGAAGGGGAATACATCAACATCCATGCAATGGGTTTATATTTATGTTGGGAACACCAGAGCAAAGAGGAACAGCCAATATCATTATCTTTTGCCAGTGATAATCCTTTGGGGCTGAAAGAGTAAAAAATGGATAGATATATCTTCATATCAATAGATGTAACTGTGAATGTATAGAAGGAGCAGCTTTACCAAGCAGGTAGTGAAGTCAGAGTCATTTTCCAATGAAATGACTGCTTTTACTACAGTTGTGGTGTTTCTAGGGAAGACCCTGAAGCCTAAAAGCAGCCAAAAGGAACACAAGTTAAATCTGGGTCTTCTTTGCACAGAGTTTCCATTCTGAAGTTCAAAGAGGTTTCTCCCCTTTCCTCCTAAGAGCTGCTTTGTTTTCCTTCAGTGACCTTTTTGTCTCTCATCCACACCTAAATGTTTGATGAGAGTTCTTCCTGTTCATTTGTTCTTCTCAGAGGATCACATGAGTTTTTGCCACTGTAAAATGTGTTTTCTTTTCCTTTTCAAAGTTTGAACATTGTTTTGAAGTAGTGGGCATCACCATAGCCTATTTACGCCATTCTGGGATTCTTCAGAGGAGCAATGCTGGATTTTTAGCAGAATTAGGTTTCCCTTTGGGGATTACACTAAGGCTTGATTTAACATCTTCTGACATTCCTCTTGTTATATATATCACAGTAAAAGCCTTTTAAGAGTGGTAGCAACAAAGAAATGGGAGTCTTTTTTGTTGTTGTGCTCAGAAGATGTTTGATATTTTTGGATCCAGGCTTGGAATGTATAACCATTTCTTTTTATTTCTCTTTTCATTGTATCTAGCACAGCAGAAGGTTTGACAAGGGAAAATATGTCAGATGTAAGTGGATGGCAAACCTTTCTACAGGCGCTGGGATACTTTCTCAAGATGTTCTTTGGCTCTGCAGCACTTGGCACACTTACTGGTCTTATTTCTGCATTAATATCCTTTTTAATTTCGGTGATATATCTGTATACATTGGTGAACTTCAACATTCTAATAGTATTTTTCTTTCAGTCTTCTCCAGAATTTCTTAGAGGATATTTCTTATTAGACATTACTTTGTTAGTGTTCATGGATGTGTATTAAAAGTTGCATCAAATTTTTATGGACATAATTAAGGTCTGAAATGTTGTATAATAGCTTATGTGCATTGGAGTGTTATAAGATATGGTAATTGTTTTGTAAATGCAAAATATATTAATTCCATTTCAATACCAATCCATTTTTACAAGCATATGGCTCCTCTTTTACATACATAAAACAGTTAATTAAAAAGGGAAAAAAAGCTGCTTTTCCCGAGGGCCTTTGAGTCAGCCCAGCTCATTTGTCCCTATGGATCATGTGCAGGCAGCTGAATGCAGACACTGTTCTGTTTGGATTTACCCTGGGTTATATTTTGCCTCTTCCACTTCCATGAATTGGTTGCTAAACAACCCAGAAGCTCCTCTGCTGAGATCAGGAAGGCTGTTTGCTCTAGCCCAGACACTTTGGTTACTTTTTGGACTTGTTTAATGTCAGCACTGACTTCACTGTATGTGTTCTGGGCTGTACAGCAGTTCTTTGTGTCAGCGGGGACATACTGGCAACACTTGGTTTGTAAACAACAAGAATAGAATGTTTTATTAAATACAGACATATTTTCCCTCTTGGTTCATCAGCCTAATTCAACGAACATTTAAATTATTCCATACATCTCAACAAAAGAGGGAGACATGTTCAACACTTCTTTCCCTTGTGTCTAAATTATACTAAGTCAAAGAGAAAAGCAGCTTATTTGCCCTTTACAGTTATTTGTGCCTCAGAAGTATGTGATTTACCTGTTGTTATCAGTATTGTAGAGGCACATCTGTAACAGATCTTGTTTTGTCTCTAGCTCTGTCCGTTCTGACAGACTTCTACCAGCAGTAGCTTCTGTAAGAAACATTCCTCTTAAGAAATCAGTAATCTTTCCATTCTTGAGCTGAAGGCCAGTGTGTAGATTTTATTGGCTACTCAGTAGAGAAGTACATTAGGCATAATCATTGTTTCGTAATGGAATGACACAGATCAAAGTATTTCTTTATTTTTTTAATTTACTTTTTCCATAACGTTTCCATGTGCACGTACTAAAGCACATTGATTTAAGGAAGACACCCTCCCTAGAATTTGGGATGATGATTATCTTTGCTTACCTTCCTTATGGACTTGCAGAAGGAATCTCACTCTCAGGTGAGTAGAAAAATGAGTATGTGCAAGGTCTCTGACCTTTGCTGATTTGAGTAGGGTTTTTAAGGCAATGGTCTTCCTGTCTTCCCAAAGGAAAGTGTGAAGGGATGCCGCAGTTGGTGTAATTCTAATAACTAGGGAATCTGCTTGGTTTGTTGAGGTCTTTTTCTTGAGTTGTGATTTTGGTTTTGATTTAAAGACATTAAAAGTTATGTTTGCTCTACAACTTGGGCTATACAAGGACTTTACCAGTTTGTGAAGAGTAGTAGCAGGACCAAATTTCTTGCGAGTTGCAGATGAGAAACCAGACTTGCTGAAAATGTCTGCACGAGCTCATGTGAATGTTTTGGAACGGATCTGTAGCAGGGTATAACAGCATTCACTGATAACGTGCCTTCACTGATGTCAGTGGAGTGGGATTTGTTAGCCATATGGAGAGGTGGCCTGTAATCGTGGCAGTTACATGGTGGAGATGTGTAATCCTAGTGCAAACATCCCATTTTGCCCAGCTGCTCCCAGAGCTACTCTGTGTGTAAAGGCCACAGGTACCGTGGGGCAGGAAATTAGAGGAAACCTGACCATGCTGTTTGAGATGTTAAAATATTTATATTGCTGTAGAAACAAGATTTGCCTTGTGAGAAGATTTTTCTGGAGGGTCTCAGCAGTAAATATTTGCAGTCTTCTGTTGACTGCCACGTTCTTGCCTGCAGGTATCATGGCAATCCTCTTCTCTGGCATCGTGATGTCTCACTACACACACCACAACCTGTCCCCAGTGACACAGATTCTGATGCAGCAGACACTGAGAACTGTTGCTTTCATGTGTGGTAGGTGCTGCCCGCTATTAAATCTAGTATTAATAGTTGAAAGTTTTATTTGTGTGAAATGGTGATGCCTTGTGAATTTGCTTCCTAGGCATTTGTGCGTCAGTGGTGCTTGTCTTTAAGAGAATTCCTGGTAGTGGAGGCTGGAAGGCACTCAAGAGTCACCTTTCCTGCCACACTGGATAAAACACACTGTGAATCTCTCTCTCCTGTCCTGCAGGCTCCTGCTAAGATCTGCCACAAGACTGATGACCAAACAGAGAGCTCTGACTCGTGTATTCCTCTGATTTATTTTTAGCTCTAGGAGATGGGGGTTGAGTGGTATTTTTTTGAATGGTTTTGTATATAAAAAGCTTATTTGCAAAAACAATAACTTCACATATGGATAAGTTTTTGGAAGTAGTGGTACAAGCAGCTCAGAGTTCCAGAGCCTCTCCAGTTCCTTTTCCAAGCCAAACCTTTGAAGAAATGGCATGTTTCTGCATTACAAACATGTCCCTGATTTCTGGGGGCTGCCATGAATGAATTCCATATTGTTTGCAGGAGGATGCAACGTGATCAGGGAGTGGCTTTGCTGCAAACTGATTTTAACCATTCCTTACCTGAGCACCAGCAGCTCTGAGGGTCTGGTTAGGAAATCCCAATTTATGTACTGTATGTAATAATTTTTAATAGGACTAGAAAAGGTTTTCTAGAATTGTTTATTTAAGATGTGATTTCTCTTTTTCAGAAACGTGTGTTTTTGCATTTCTTGGCCTGTCAATTTTTAGTTTTCCTCACAAGTTTGAAATGTCCTTTGTCATCTGGTGCATAGTAGGTATTTACTTTCTTCCATACCTTTTAAAATGCATTTTTGGTATTGGGGAAGGGGGAAACACCTTAGAGTTAAAAGATTTTAGAATAATTGTTGCGATTTATAGGTTTTTATACAAATACTTCTATATTTTTGTATATTGCACAAGGTAAATAGTCCCTAGTAGCATGAAGTTATTCTTCTTGTTCTCAGCACTTTGGTGTACAAATACATCAGTCCTCTTTAAGGAATTTCCATCAGCTGGTATTTTGAAGCCCTTCTGTGTAAGATTAGTAAAAACAAGGAAAAGAACCTTGCTTGTTTTGACATTGTTAGAAATCTCAAGTAAATCTCAAAAGATGTTGAGGTGATTATCCATAACCATTCTGGTTATTTTACCAGAAAACAATCCTGAGATTTTACTTCTCTTTAGGTGAACAATCTGTTTGAATGGGCAGTTCATAGCAACTCCAGTGCAAACCAGTATCAAACTCTGCTCCTTGCATCTCCCAGCACTGCAGCTATTGAGTCTTTCCTTCTCATAAATCATTGCAGTTTGTTCACATAAACCAGTTTAGTCCATGCATGACATCTTCCCTCTGAGTTCTTCAGAGGAGGTCCTCACTCAGACCTTCTTCAATGTGTGGTCATTTTCTGACTCCTTTCCTAATTCTTTGTCTGCAAACTTGTTTCAGTGTAGCTGAATGTAGTCACATTGTGAATTACGTTTCACGTGGAGGTTACCTACATTCTTACCATTATAGTTGTTTCATCTCAGCATGGAAAGTATGTTCCCTTTTGCAGAGTCCAGTGAGGGCAATGTGGATCCATTTCCAGCTGTGTACAGAACATACACTGGCCCATTTAGTGCATGGTTCACGGGAAGAATTGTTACCTACAGCTCCCAGATAGGGATATCAGCACAGGGAACTGCTCTCCCTGCATTACACCCAACTTCCCTATCTAATGTGTATCTAAGGTGTGACACTTCCTTCTGTGCAGCCTTGCCCCCACAGGCGTGATGCAAATTGTGTAATTTTGGGGTGATTCATGAAGGAAAACAGCACAGCCCTTCAAGGATCCTGCTGACTAATCCTGGGCTATTTACCTTATCAAGGTCTGTTTGTAGTGGAGCTTAAAACAATGCACTGAGAAAACCTTGCCTTTTTCTGAGTTAAAGTTTTCTCGCTGTTTGTTAATTGTTTGCCATTAAATCAACAGTACCATTCTTTTCCACTCTCAAAATGCTGCTTCAGTGTGTGGTGTGTTTTATAGCCATAGCCAGGGAAGTGCTGGGAAACAGGCTTATGTGCTATTTGTTTGGCTTCTGGCCTTTCTGAGGAACTGGGCCACGGGGAGACAATAGAAATACCTTATTGCCTCTTGACTGCACCAAGGGAATGATTAAAGGAGCTGAACTGAGGAGAACTTTTACCCAGAGTAATTCTTGGTCTCCTTGGAATGCCTCTTGGGTTCCATTTATTTATTATAAGTAAAGCTACCTGGTCTCCATCAGTGACAAGTCTGGTTTAGTTTCAGTTGAGCAGACAAAATGTTTCAAGAGTAAAGTTCCATAGTGCCAGGCTGAGGGGTTTCTCTCTGTTCGTTGAGCAGCACACCTGCCTGTCAGCAAAAAGGGCATATTCACCTTCCCCTGTAAAACCAGCTGCAACTGGGGCCTTTTGGATGTAACACATCAAATGATCTTTTGCTTTTATTTCTGTTTTTCAGGTGCTGGTTCTGTTTGGTAGAGCAGTGAATATTTTTCCACTCTCCTACCTACTCAACTTTTTCCGTGATCATAAAATCACCCCCAAAATGATGTTTATCATGTGGTTTAGTGGTAAGTTAAATCTCAAAATGTTTTCTCTTTTTCATTGTATGGCCCACTCTAGGAGAAACTGGTTTTTCATTGGTTGAGCAAAACTCAACATTTGCACTGTTCTGAAATCCAAGTGCAGCACAAATGTCCTCTTTCCCCTTTGTATGCACTGGTGAGCCCCACAAAAGCTTTTCTGCGAAGAGGCTCTCTAGGCTTAACAGCTTCACAGTTTGAACAACAGTGTCTGAAGTGCTCAGACTTGTTCCAGGGTGGTAACCAAGTGATAGATAAATGGACATGCCATAGGATTGTAAAAAGCCTTTTAGAGGTGTGGAATTCCTGTTGAGCCCTGCGTGTGCTCAGGACCGGAGCTGCTGTTGAAGGGCTCCCACTGAGGGTGTGCTCTCTCCCCCAGGGTTACGTGGTGCCATTCCCTACGCCCTCAGCCTGCACCTGGGCCTGGAGCCCATCGAGAAGCGGCAGCTCATCGGCACCACCACCATCATCATCGTGCTGTTCACCATCCTGCTGCTGGGAGGGGGCACCATGCCCCTCATCAGGCTCGTGGACATCGAGGACTCCAAACCCCGCAAGAGGAACAAGAAGGATGTTAATCTTAGCAAGACGGAGAAGATGGTTTGTTTGGGTCTTTCATTCAGAGGATCGCTGGGTTTTGGTGGGGGGTTTTTTCCAGTTTAAACATTTTTCAGGACTAGTATGTAATTTTTTACTAAAAAGTAAGATGGAGGCAATAGAAAAAGCCAAGGTGGTAGGACAAAGCCAAGCAATATAATTTTTAAATATCCCGAAGTTTGGTTAGTGTTTACACAAAATAACTGTTTGGACGAAGGGACGAGAAATAGTCTCTTAATTCAATCCAATTATAAATTAATCCATAAAAATTAAAGTAACTCGTGGAAAAGCATAAAGCAGATAATAAGAGGATTGAGTCATATACGAAGAGAAAGTAGTTAGTACAGTGTGAGACAGAAGCTAATCATAAAAGGCAGATGAAAAAGTCAAAGGCCATGAGAAGTTGATAACAACAGCCTGCGTCTGACTGGACTTTATTTTAAAGCAATTTTTGGCAAAGTAAGAGAACAGACGAAACCAAGAGCCAGTCTGGAACCTCTTGTGCAAAAGACTGGAGGATATAAAGTATCACAGGACATTTTTTTGTCTAAACCGTTGAAGAGTAGATGCAGGGTATTGTTCTGTAGGATCTTAAGAACATTTTCTCTTTGCATGAGGTTGATTGCAGTTGCCAGAATTGTCTTGCACTGTCCACACAGGGAAGTGTAGGAAGAGCACAGGGACAGGGCATGTTGGGCACGGCTTGTTTTCAGTGGGGCAGTGACATCAGTGGTGCTTGCTGGATGGAATCATTGTCCAGCTCACAAGAGAAAACCTGCACAGTAGAAACCTGTTCTCAGCAATAGTGACAATACAAAACATGGAACATTTGAGGTCTTTTCCCTTTCAGCATGGAAAGGGAGGCTGAGTGGCTCTGGGTTTCAACGGCTGAACAGACTCGTACAGCCCTAAGCCGTGGGAGGCTGGGATGGTGATCATTTCCATTTTGTCCCAGCTTGGGAACTGGTTTTGAGAAGGGAGAGCACAGAGCAGGGGCTGAAGCAAGTGGGGAGATGACTGCCACTTCTCTTGAGTTATTCCAATATTTGTGATTTTTCCAGGGAAACACTATAGAATCCGAACACTTATCAGAGCTCACAGAGGAGGAATATGAAGCCCAGTACATAAAACGCCAGAACCTCAAAGGGTTCATGCGGCTTGATGTCGAGTATTTGAATCCTTTCTTCACCAGAAGACTCACACAAGAAGTAAGTATCTCTGATTTTCTTGAAGAACAGAAACTGGTCGAGTTGGTTTCTCTCAGTGCCACGCAGGGCTCATTGTGCAGCCACACCACTTGTGCATTAGGGACAGTGGGACATCTGTGCATTGCTTGTGCACAGAGAGAGCAGCTGTAATGAACAGCTGCTCTGTAACAGTGCAGGTTGGATTAAATGAGCATCTCAGGGCTACCCCAGTGAAACTTGGTGTTGAATGGATTTGCTGAACTCACCTTTACTCGTGCAGAGAACCGTGAGGGGCATCAGGAGTCACTGGCTACTGCTGCTGCTAGAAAAAGCTGCTGCCGCTCAGGCAGAGTTTTTAAAGTGCTGTCACACACAATTCCTGCCTCTTATGTCAGTGGTCCTGTGACTTCTGGAGCTGTGATGTTTCTGCAGAGTGCCGTTTCTGTCTTGGAAATAGACACCAGCATTGCTCCCTTCACTTTTTCCAACTGTTTCACTGGGCTACCAAGGCTCTATCTGTAAATGCAAAACAATGCCTGACTGAATGTGTAACTTAACACTGAGTAGCTCTAAGGTGTAAATACTGTGCCTTTTCCACTCTCATGCCTGAGAAGGCCCAGGCTACTTAGCCACATAATTCACTGTTTTTCCAATTTGCCATGGAAGCATTTTGGCTGTGGAGTTGATAATTTTGGGTAAGTGCCAAATATTCTCCATCTTCTTAGCCTGCTCAACAGTACTTTCTTTCCTCTTGTTTTGTACCTTTTCAAAAGTACCCTTTCAGCACTTTCCCATAAAAACTAAAGACATTTTTTGCAAAACCAAAAAGTATTCAAGAGACCAGAATAAGCATCTGATTTGTAGTTGGTAGCCAAAAGCACAGGCTGCCATCCAGATTGCAACCAAAGGCTGGAAAAATAAGCGTGTGAATCACCACAGCAGGCCACAAGCTTCCCAGAGTCCCTGGGAACACGAAGAGGAGAGTCAAAGCCAGGCCCTCCAGACAGCATTAGGATTGTTGAAACACACAGAGCAGGACTGTGTGAAAAACACAGGTAAAAATACCTGTCATCAGAACTGTCGTGTGTGGCAGTAATTACTGAGGGAGCACTTGATAAATATTTTCTGGTGGGAAACAGAATTGCTTTGCGTGCGCAGAGAGCGGGAGCAGATTATTTCCTGAGGAATGTGTCCGGCTGTTGTCTGCTCCCCGTCAGACACAGGGACTGTTGTAGGCAGGTAACAGCGTGCTGTGGTTTGCCTCTGCCCCAGGACCTGCACGACGGGCGCATCCAGATGAAGACCCTCACCAACAAGTGGTACGAGGAGGTGCGGCAGGGCCCCTCGGGCTCGGAGGACGACGAGCAGGAGCTGCTGCAGCAGAGCGGGGCCGGCGTGCGCTGAGCTCTCAGCCCGGCCCTGCGCGGGGCAGGAGCCAGGGCCCCCTGCACAGGAGCTGCAAGGCCAGGGGTGCATTTCCACCTGTCAGACACGTCTTGTGCTACTTGTTTGGGTAAAACGCACAGCTCCGCTGTGACTGTTCAGGGAGGGAAACCCACAAGGGTCAGGCACTGGGTGGCCTGAAGGAAGAACCCTTCGTTCAGATTTTAGTGCAGAGCAGGTTCCATGCAGCCTGTTGAAAAGCAGAACCATCTGCCATCAAATGATGACATTGTTTAACAGGGGGATTCCTCCCATTCCAAAACCTGCTGTGGCCACACTCTGCAGGGCAGGGCCCTTGTGTGGCTCTGCAAAACAGAACCAATTGCACTTTACCTTTT
>WBMZ01019263.1:0-16124 GCA_013400975.1 Atrichornis clamosus | reverse complement strand
GCCGCCTACAGCGGCGGCGGGGGCAGCGGGGCCGTGAGCGGCGCCAAGCCCGGGAAGAAGACGCGGGGCCGGGTGAAGATCAAGATGGAGTTCATCGACAACAAGCTGCGGCGCTACACCACCTTTAGCAAGAGGAAGACCGGCATCATGAAGAAGGTGCGGCCCCGTGACTCCGGCCGGTGCGGGGGGGCGGCCCGGCCCGGCCCGGCCCGGGCGGGGATGTTGGCCGGCACCCACCTGTCCGTGGGAGTCCCGGACCGGTCCGAGCACGGAGCAGGCCGGCGGGCCCTGCCCGGAAACCGCGGCGGCTTCCCGGTCCCGCGGGCGGGACCGGGGATGGCGGCCCGGCACCAGCCCCTTCCGGGGGACTGCGCGGGCAGGGAGCTGGGCAGACAGGAGCGGGAACCTCCGTGGCCAGGGGATGTCGGTGTGCTTGGCGGTTCCCGGACGTCTAGTGTGCCCGGGGAGGCCCGTCTCGGTGCAGCGTCCAGTCACGGGCCGGAGCTGACCGGGGCCCCTAGCTGTGAGCCGTCACTGGGTGTGTGGTGGCAAGCTGGACGACCTGTCCCACCAAGAACCTGGTAGGGCTGGCAGCTCCGGCCACAGAAGGGACCAATGCCACGTCTCAGCCGGTCCAGAGTGCAATTCATTGCTCCTGGTGTGCAAAGACAGATTAGAAATTTGGGGGATTTTGTCAGCATTTGGATGCTGCTGGCTCGTCTGCATCCCTGGTGGTGCTCATAGCATCTCTTGAACAACTGGACTACCCCAGCTGAGGTAGTCATCGTGCACCCTGGGAAGGGGACGTGGGCATGAGGTACTGCTGGGCACACCCTGGGTGTACGGGACTATGGGACATAGAATGAGGCCATCCTGTCTGTGGACGCTTGTGTGGTACCACTGAGGGTGCAGTGGTGGCATATGAGGAGTGTACTTCCTAGTCCATAGGTATTCATCTGTGGAATGGTGGCCTTGCTGCAGGGGTGCTTGGGTGAAGCTCTGCTCAAAACTGGGAAGCCTAAGAGGGGGTTCTGGGACAGAGCCTGGATGGGGTGTTAGTGAGGGGAATGAGGTAGCAGAGATGTGCACTGAGTAGCATCTTTTCACAGAAGTGGGGGAGGTATCCAGAGGTATCTGGAGAAGTGAGTGGGATTTCCAGAATGGAGATAACCCCATGTCCCTGTGTCCTCAGACTGCTGTACTAAGGGGACAACTGTACTTATGACTTCTTGGCAGTCACATCCCCTAAGGATGGGAACACAGCATGGGGCAGTTCAACCTATAGGGAACCAATCTTGGGTTGGTTTTAGAGGTCACAGCTCCTCTGGGGTGACAGGGAACTTAGAGGCGATATGAAGAGAAGGAAAGCCATTCTGGGAGTGTGGGGATATGCTGGGGCACTTGTCCTGCAATGTGTGTTGTCTCTGTCACCTGTGACTCCCTGTTCTTGCCTTGTGCTGCTGGCAGGCCTACGAGCTCTCCACGCTGACTGGCACTCAAGTCCTGCTGTTGGTGGCCAGTGAGACGGGCCATGTGTATACGTTTGCCACACGGAAGCTGCAGCCCATGATAACAAGTGAGACGGGGAAGGCGTTGATCCAGACATGCCTCAATTCCCCGGACTCGCCCCCACGCTCGGACCCCACCACTGACCAGCGCATGAGTGCCACTGGTTTTGAGGAGACGGACCTCACCTACCAGGTGTCTGAGTCGGACAGCAGTGGGGAGACCAAGGTAATGTTCCCAGGCACCCAGGGAGGCGTGGGCTGTGCTGGGAGCCCTGATCATCCCCAGCCCTCTTTAAATAGCAGCTTGGGGAGCTGAGGATGAGTCCCCTTTTGCTGTGACTGCAGTGAGCTTGTGCCATGTCATCTCAGGGCTGGCTGGCTCCTTTGCTGATAGTAGTGGTGATTCCAAGACGGAGCAGAGTGGGTGGCAGGTATCCTGGTCCTGGCCTTTGCAGCGTGGCTCCCCGCTGGCCCAGCCCACCCCCCTGGCCAGCTTTCAGCAGTGTTATCTCTCCCCAGGCGTCTCCATGCTCTCGCACTCATTGATAAAAATTTGATTCTGCCTCCATGGCCTTATAAGGCCTGGTTTCCCTCGCCAGAGTCCCTGGCAGGGCCCCTCACATTCCTTATAAGCTGCAGCTGTCTCTTGCTTTGGTGCTGTTTTGGAAGGGGGCAGGGAGGACATGGGGAATGGAAACATTTGGCTGGACAGACCATTTCTGCTCCCTGCCTGTTGTCCCTGCAGACACTGGCCCTTGCCTGCCCATGTTACTTGTGGCCTTTTGCCCAGGGTGGCCTGCCTGTGGGTGCAGAGTCAGGCGGAGTCAGCTTTTCTGCTGGAAGGGCCCTGTCTTGTCCCTCCTTTCCCTGATGCTGTTCCTCAGAGCTGTTGCAACAAAGTTGTCTCCCATATCCCTGCTGCTTCCTTTGCAGGCTGGTGCTCAGGTCTGCAGGTGCTGGAAGATGGGAGGCAGGGAAGTTTGTGGTGCAAGGCTGGGATGACATGCTGAATTTGGGGCTCTGCCACAGCTTCCCAGGCCTGTGTGCAGTTCCATTGGGTGCTGTGAATTAGAGCAGCCCTGCTGTACCTGTGTTTGTGGCATGGGTACTGGCTTGCTGCAAAAGTGTCCTTCCAGGTGAACTGTGGGGTAGGAGCTCTCCTGCCATCTGTGCTCAAGCCACAACAACATCCTTGCCGTGCAGTAGCCACTAAACATTAAGCAGACAGAACCTTGAGGTCTCTGTGCTGTAATTGCAGAGTGCAGCCCTGAGGTGTGCTCAGCATGTCTGGGGCTGCAGGGGTATTCAGCTGCCTGTTTCTATGCTATGACAGCTATGACAGCAGCTCCGGTCGCGATGCTGCTGGGTACCCTTTATTCCTCAATGTCCACTTCCCCACATGTGTGCAGTGCTGCACCAAGCAAAAGCTTATTGCTGCTGAGCCCTGAGAAATATCAGCAGTCCCACAAATCCCTGCAGGTGGAGGAGCTGTGGTGGACCAAAGTGTTGCTGGCTGGAGACTCTGTGCTGGGGCCCAGAAGAGTCCCTGGGAATGGTTACTGTTGGTGGGGTCCCAACACCAGTCCTGCCTGTCCCACTCTGGCATGTCTTCCCTGGGGGCCTCTCATTCCTAGTGTGAGCTGTGCCAGCCCTTTCCAGTAGGCAAAGAAGCCTTCTAACACAGCAACCTCTCCTTTGTGCAGCCTGTGTTTATAAGGACTTGTGCCTCTTGGGTTTCTCCTGGGTGAAAAGGCAAGTCCTGTGGGTGTTTTGTAATGAGACAAATTACCTGTCCCTGGCATGGGACTCATCCACATCATATCCCTTTGGATTTTTCCTGAAAGTACTGCTAATTGGCCCCAAAGGAACTGTGCCCTTGGGGTGCAGTTACTCTGCAGAGATCTTCTTAACACAACTTCTCTTTTCTCACTGTCTGATGCAACCCTGAAAGCTCCATCCCAGTGGTAGCACTTAGTGTGGGCTGCTTTGTGGCCACAGACAGCATTTGATGTGAGGCTGGAGGAGCCCTATGGCTCTGTCTTCTGTTTGACATTCTGACTAAATCCACCCCTGGCCTGCTGAGAGTTTCTGTCATGGCAAGCCCTGATGCTAGGGTCAGTCTTTCCCCTGTCCTGCTGTGCTTTCCTCAGGCCTAGAAGCCTGGTTGGTGCTCTGGCAGAGATCAGCCCCATTCAGATAGACCAAGAAGTTTTCTGAGGATGAAGGGAGCCTGTGGATGGGCCATGCTGGGTGGCTGGGACTTGCTATGGGGTGAGTGGTACACAGGGCTGGCTTACAGGTGCCTCACTGGAGGAGGTGGCAGGAGATTCAGTGCCTGGACTATCAGGTCCAGCCACATGGGATACTCCAAGAGGTTTCCTGGCCTTCCTGTGTGAACTCTGCTTCCCAGGTCTCTGTATGGACAAAACCTGCTCGTGTTCAGCTGCTACAGCTGAATGAGAAGATGATGGATCCAGGCTGTTACCTGCAGTCAGTAGCCTGCTGGTTATTCCTCTGTACTACACCAGCAGCAGCTCTGAAATCTTCCTGCTGTGCCAGACCCCAACTCCCTGCCATGGTGCTGAGCTCAGACCACGGCTGGGATTGGGGCGTGCTGTACTTCTAAGACAGTAGCTGTATCCTCATGATGATGCCTCTCTCATCTTTTGCAGGCCCCAAAGGACACTGCCTATGTGCAGTCTCCTGGGTGTGGTTGTGTGGGGAAGGGTACTTTAGAGGGAGCTCAGGGGCTCTAGATTGGGGTGAGAGCACGGGAGTAGCCCTGATCTGGTCATCTCTTTCTGGATTGGGAAAATGTGGGACTTTCTGCCACATCTGGAATGCAGACGAGGTGTTGGAGACCAGATTGGGATTTCCCATATCCCTCCATGGCCTGTTCTGCAATATCTGTGTAATAATTCTGCCTAGGGAGTCTGGGACATGCTCAGGAACATCACCTCAGGCAGTCCTCAAAAGCTGTTTCCACCCCCAGCACTCTACTGTGGTATGGGATGGGCATCAGCTGGCCTGGTCCATGCCCTGTGATCTACTCATGCTGTAAAGCAGTGCTGTGGGTCTGGGCAGACACCTGCTGCTATGCTGCACCTCTGCTGTGTGCTCCTTCCCCAGACACTGCCCTGCAAATTGAAGTTTGCACTGAGCTGTGGTGGGGAATGGACGTGCAGCTGGATCAGGAAGGGAAGGGCCTTTAGAGCTGCTGTCTGCCTCGGGGTTTGTCCGTGGGGTAATGTCTGCTGAAGGTGACCCAGGACTTGCCTCATGCATATAGTCTGGGCTTTGCAGGGTGCTGGAAAGAACCAAGGTGCCCAGGGTCGCTGAGGCATCCCAGACAGTCATGGGGAGATGGCAGTGGGTGTCCAATCCCAAACTCTCTCCCAGCTCTCTTTCTGTATTTGGAGCTATTGCTGCAGCCCTAAAGAAACACAATAAAAATGGGCGTAATCTGAGTCTCAACTGTGTCAGAATAGGGAGGGCAAAGATGGGATGTGCATGGTTCAAGTCTGTTGGCACAGCATCTCTCTCAAGCAGCTTTGCTGCTTTCATCATGCTGAGATTTGCCCTTGTGCTTCTGGGGAGTCCTGGGAATCTCCCTGAGTAGAGTGCTGTGAACTTTTTGGGGTGCCTTCTCCTGCCTTTGGAGTATGGAGTGCGAGTGGGTGCTAAGTGCTCTGGTTGCTTGGGGCTATATCTCAGGGCTACACTGCTTATGGCTATAGCTAGGGACAGGGAACCCTGGCTTTTCCAACTGGGAAGAACCGCTGTCCTGGCCAACTCTGCTCTGCCTCTCTAGTGGGTTGGGTAGACCTCTGCCCTGTCACACACGTGGGGAGGGCACCCACAGCCTCCTGTGTCCCATGTGGGATGGCAGGAGTTTGTGGTTGAGCTCATGGAAAGTGCCTCTGCTTGGCTTTGCTCTGTTATCACGTGCCTCTTCTAATTTGGACTTCAGGGACTTGGGTGCCAAGGCAGAGGGGTGTTGCTCTCCTCCTTCCCTGGGCCCTGGGGCACAACTGAGTGCCTGGGATTGGATCCCCCTGTCCAAAATGGGCTGCCTTCCCTTTTTTAGCTGTTCGTTGAGCTGTGAATTCCTTGCTCCTGGCAGCTTGACAAGCTGGGAACAAGGCTTAGCACGTGGGAGAGCTGGGCCCACCAGCTGCAGTGGGAGGGGTGGGAGTGTGGCAGCCTTAACTCTTCCCAGGCGTGCTGACAGCTGTGTCAGGGCATGGGGACAGCAGGTTGGCTGTGGTCTGTGACATGGTCTCCTTTGAAGCAGTGCATTCTCAGTGTGCTCTTGGCCAAATGAGCAGGGCAGGAGAGGAGTCATGGGGACCCTGGGTATTCTAAAGGGGATTTGGGGGATAGAGGCATGTTAGGTAAAGTCTGACTGCCAGAGGCAACAGGAATCATGCTGGGCTTGGTTGGTTCCTGCAGATCCAAGGCACATCCAGCCACATGCTTTGTGGCTGTGGAAACTAGTGTGTTACTGCAGCCTGGCACACACTTTCCTGACTTGTTCCCAGACCTGGGAGGCAGTCTTTTGGGTTAGTGTTGGCCTAGCAAAGAGCCCTTTTCCTGGTGCTCAGCTTCTCTGGCAATGCTGTCCTCGGACAGGTGCAGAGCTCTGACGGTCACTCCTTGCAGGACTGTGCTGTGTGCTGGCTGTAGTGAACATGTGGGGTCCTTTGGAAGCATTTGCCTCATGCCCATCTCCTGCTAGTGAATTGGCAAATAGGTGCTTCCTACGGTCCGGTTCTCCTGGCCTTTGCTCCAGGAGAGGCGTGGAGGCATTTCCTAGGGGCTGCCAAAGCTGTCAGGGCTGGGTTTGGGCCTCTCTGGCATCCAGGTTTGCCCTTACTCACTTCTCCCCTGTCACTTCTAGTGTACAGCTGCCTTTAAGAGCCAGCTTGTTCTTGGTCGTGTGTTTCCTGCCTTAAGGGAAGTGGCGTGTTGTTCCTGACAGGAGACTGTATGCTTTTACATTTGTCCCTGCAAGGACTGCTTTTGCCTGTTGTGTGCCAAAAAGAGGCTATTCTCCTCCTAGGCATTTTGGGAACTCCTGGGGAGGGGAAGGGTTGCTTTGTCCCCTAGTGTATTGCAGGGAAGGTTCCCTGGGGACCTGTGTGGCCCTGGGCTTGTATCCAAAGTTTGCGCTGAGCTCTCTCCAGCTCTCCTCATGTTTGTACAAGCAGCTCTTCTCTGCTACCCTGGCTCTGCTCCATGTGCTGGCAGCAGGCTATGGTGGGTATGGTTTGGCAAGGGGAGCCTGGTTTGGTCTCATGGGCACATGTCTCATGGGCTGGTCTGAGTTGTCACAATCTCTCCTTTTGCAGGACGCACTGAAACCCGCGTTCACTGTCACCAACCTGCCGGGAACAACATCCATCCAGACAGCCCCTACCACCTCGACCTCCATGCAGGTCAGCAGTGGCCCGTCATTCCCCATCACTAATTACCTGGCGCCAGTGTCTGCCAGCATCAGCCCCAATGCCGTCACCAGTGCCAACGGGACAGTGCTGAAGACTACTGGAGCCAGTGCAGTGACGTCTGGGGGCCTCATGCCAATACCCACTGGCTTCACCCTCATGTCAGGTCAGTGCCTATAGGGACTGAGGACTGCATCTGTCTGTCTCTGCACCTGGAGTATGTTGCTGTTCTCTCCAGGGGAGAGGAGACCTAGTGGCACAGAGGAAGCAGAGTGGTTGCTGCTGTAAGGTGAGCCCAGCTGTGATGCCGTGCTCAAGCCAGCCAGGGCAGTGGCTGGAGAAGGGTCATGTAGTGGCTGTTGCTTTAGAATGCTGCTAGCTGGCCCTGCTGCTGGGAGGAGGCAGGGAGCTGATCTGGGACCCCAGGGCAGCACCAAGAAGCCTGGAGGGAGTGAAAAGAGCTGGTGGTGACAAAGCCTTTCTTTCTCCCTCCTTTCGGCAGGTGCTTCCCTTTCTCCGGGGACCCCTACCATTCCTCTCACTCAGTTACAGCCGCACTCCCTGGCTCTTTCCAGCCAGCAGGGCCAGGTGGTCACGGGTACAGCTGGACAGCTGCAGCAGGCACAGCAGACAGTCTTCCACTTCCCTGCCAGAGCTGGAGGGCAGATTGTGTCGCTGACAGGTCAGCACTCGCTTCTCCTCCGCTTGCTCGAGGTGGGGGGATGGAGGTGTCTGTGGGGGTCCTGCGCCTGGCCACAGAGCTGACCCCTGACTGAGGTGGCAGCACAGAGGAGGCAGAGCACAGGGAACCCTGGCTATGGCTGCTGGGGAGAAATGGGAAGACAGGGCAGAGAATGCTTGACATAGGCAGGAGCAGCATCCTGGGGGATGCAGACCAAAGAAGTAGTGGGTTTTCAGTCTCATGCCCCAGGGTTTGGCCTGTGGCTAACAAATGCAGAGGAAACAGGCCCCTGGTGCAGCTGTGCTGAGGTTGAACTGTGCTGCTAGAACTGATGATACCACAGGGGCTCAGGTGCCCAGTGGTTGTTTATTGAGTGCTGGCATTTGGCTCTGAGCAGCTGCCCTTGCTTCTGTGTTTGTATCTGCAATCACTGAACCACAGTGCAGAGGATAGATTAGGGGAGACCCAGAGCAGAGGAATGGTGCTGCTGTGTGCATTGTCCTTTGTAGGAATTTCTTGTTGTGCTGAGTGAAGGCTCTCCAGGTGTTTGTTCTGGGGCTGGACATGTTCCTGGATGGAGTTTCAGATTAGGGCTAGGCTCTGCTCTGTGGTGGCATCCATCATCTGAGGACCAACACTGAGAGTGACACAGTATTTTTTGTGTCCTGCCTGTTTGTGCCCAAGTCCATGACTCTGACAGCTTCTGCACTTCCTTGGAACACGTAAGGCTCCTCTGGCCCTGGCAGACAGCATGATCCAATTCAAGGGGACTGGAATTCCCTTGTGGTCTGGAAATAGTGGTCTAAGAGAATAACTAATGTGTAATCTCTATGGTGTGATGCATGGGGAGATGGTAAGTCTGAGCAAGGTGGCCAGTGATTCTTGCTCTCTGGTATCCCCTGCTCTTCACTCTGGAGACAGGACCTCAGCTGAGGGGAGCTTTCTGTGCTGAGCTCTGTTTCTGGAGCTGAAGTGCTTTGCAGTGAGTGGTCTGGGACAGAGGCTGTGTGGCCATGCCTCTGCAGCTCTGGGATGCACACTGTGATACCAGGTGTCTTCTAATCCCTGTGTAGGGCACTGCGCTGTCCTTGAGGTCACAAGCAGGGCGAGATACCTATACCCTGAGTGCCCTGTGGAGGATGGAGCTGACCTCCAGAGTGTGAAGGTAGCAGAGCCAGCTGATGTGGGCATTTGGGCTCTTGTGGTTCTGCTCGGTGCAGCAAGGTGATCCTTGCAGAGCTGGCTAAGCAGTGGCAGGCATGTGCTGGGCCTTCTCCCAACATCTGTGCTAAGTCTTGGTGGAGCCAGGAGTGGCAAGGAGGGCCACTGATGTTCCTGACCCATGACTGGGAGTTGGTCAAACGCTGTTGTGGCCTTTCCTTCACTCTCTGGAGCTCTGTAGGCCAGCTAACCCCTTCCTGGCCCATGTGCCAGGAAAGAGCAGGTTTCGGTCTCTGGTTTCTGCCACAAGCTGCTTTTGTCCAGCCTTCCCCAGGGCAGCAGAAAGTCGTGCTGTGGAGCTGTATGCATCCAGACAAGAATTCAAGGGCTTTCACATGACCCAGAGTGCCTGTATCCCTGTGGAGCCAAAGGCTCATGGGCTCCTCTCTCTCCCCAGGTGGTACCATGGCTCAGCAGGTTCCAGTCCAGGCAATCCAGGTGCACCAGGCACCACAGCAAACGTCTCCCTCTAGTGACAGCAGCACTGACCTTACCCAGACCTCTTCCAGCGGAACAGGTATTGGTAGCCACCTTCTGTCTGCCTTCCTAACCACTGCTGATAACAACCCACACCAACAGCCCTCGTGCCTGCTCCCTGCCCAATTTCCTGCTTCAGACCAATTCTATCCGAGCCTTTCTGACAGTTTCCCAGGTGTATTGATCCCTGTTGCCAGGTCCTGTGTTACATTGTATCTAAGTAGATGCTAAGGATCATAGGGCACTTTACAAAGGATTTCAGAGCCTCTCCAGATCTGCTCTTACTCGCAGCATGGAGCTGGGAACAGGTTGCTCAGTTCTCAGAAGGTTTGTTAGTGAGCCAGCATTGCCTCCAGCACAAGCCATTGGCTCACATCTGCTTGAGATTTTTACTGTCTCTGCAGAAAACATCGCTATCTCTTTGTCAGCAGAATCTGAGTTCAGGTACCAGGATGCAGGGTGAATCTAGTTCAACAGCTCTATTAAGGCTTCATCAGGGAATTGAGATACAAGTTGAATTTAGTTCTGGGATGTTTGGCTACTGTGCTTTTCTGTCCTTTCATAATCATGAGAGGAGAGGTTTCAGCTCTCCTGCTTGATCTCTGTGGCTTTTCCCCAAGAGCTTGGCAGACAGAGATGGGTATCTCCATGCACCATGCTTCAGCACAGCATGCCAAGGGTGGCTGAGGGAGGAGTGCTGCGCAGGCACATGAGCGTGGCAGGCTCCTTCTGTGCACTCACATGTAATCTGTCCTGGTGCCAGTGACCCTCCCAGCGACCATCATGACGTCGTCTGTGCCAACCACCGTGGGTGGCCACATGATGTACCCCAGCCCGCACGCGGTGATGTACGCGCCCACCTCTGGCCTGGCGGACGGGGGGCTTGCGGTCCTCAACGCTTTCCCACAGGCGCCCTCAGCGATGCAGGTGTCCCATGGCCAGGTCCAGGATCAGGGTAAGGCAGCTGTCTAGGTCAGTGCTCCCTTAGAGTGTACTGACACCCTGATTTTTGTCATCTTGCATGTATTTATGCTGTATGTTAATATCAAAGAATTTTCTTCCTAGCAGTCCTAGTGGCTGTGGGAAGGCCTGGTGAGGGCGATGTTTGATGTGCACTTTTAGATCTTGCTATCCTCTTGAACAAAGCTTTGCATGAGCTGTTGCTGCGTAAAAAGGGTGAGGGTTTCTGGGATGGGTGGCATGTGGGGCAGGCAGCAGAGGGAGCTAGGAGGCCCTGGAGAGGACGTGTACTTGCATGAGGGGCAAAGCAGCATGAAGCCATGTGGGCAAGACTTGGATTGAGGACTTCTGTCTGCTTTGCCCAGCGTTTGGAAAACTAGTGCATGTGGCTTTCTTCTGGAATGTGTCCATGTGTGCAAATAGGCACCTTTGTCCTTGTGAAGCTCCATGGAGCTCAGAGAAAGGATCCATGGGGGAGCACTGTTTAAGGGACAGTGTCATTTGTGCTTCTCTCTGTGGCAGGTGGCGTCCCCCAAGTGTTCCTGACAGCCCCATCAGGCACTGTTCAGATCCCAGTCTCAGCTGTCCAGCTTCACCAGGTAGGCACAGAGTAGTACTTGCAGGTGTTCACAGGGTATTCTTGCTCTGCTCCTGCCTGCACATCCTTTGTGTGTCTGGGGAGACCTGGCTGGGTAGGGTCAGTCCTCAGGTCTGGGAAAGCTGTCAGTGCTACCCATCCTTGGGTGAGGGAATCTTGTCCTCCTTGGACAGGTGTCCAGGAAGGACAGTGCCCCCCTGGCTGCTTGGCACCCATGGTGTCAGGGCGTGCTGTCCCCCAGTGGTTCCTCCTCCCTTTTCTCTCTAGATGGCTGTCATTGGGCAGCAGAGCAGCAGCGGCAGCAGCCTGACGGAGCTGCAGGTGGTCAACTTGGACACCTCACACAGCGCCAAGAGTGACTGAGAGGCCTCTGCTGCCGGCCTTCTGTTTCTGGCTTCTCATGCCAGTGTTGGGGCTGGCAGCAATTCCTTCTCGTACAGACTGCACCAGTTATTTATTGTTGCCTTTTCACGTTTCCTTCATCCACACATGCACACACACACACGCACTCACCCACCCCCACACACACAGGCATGCGCGTGGGGCTGCAGGACCCACCCGGGGTGGAGCCGTGCTGGGGCCATGCAGGGCTTGGGGCATTTGGATGCTGCAATAGCTGTGCTTGTCTCACGCCAGCCAAAGAAACTTGTCTCTTGAGGGGAGGATTGCTCTGCACTGTAAATAAATACTGCAGGCCATTCCCAGCTGGAGGCCCTGGCTCCTTCTGGGTGCTCCGAGTCACCTTGCCCATGAGTATTTACTCTACGTGGGGCTCAGCTTAGACCCAGAGCCATCATGCAGGTGCAGCTTGGAGCAGAGTGGGTTGTGGCTGTGCTGCTGGCCTCAGCAATGTGCCTTTGTGGGGGTGACAGGTCCTGGCCGCAGCAACTCACCCTGGGCTCTGGACAGGAGAGAGGGGCCAGCTTGCATGTGCATCTCTGGGCCTGCATGCCCTCTTCTGGGAGGGCAGGGCACAGCCAGTGGCACGTGGCCCTGTCCTCCTCATATGCACTACAGTGAGCCCTCTGCCCTTAGTGCCTCCTCGCTGGGCTGCCTGGCAGATTTTCAGCATGACTGGCTCTGCCCCGGTGGCTGCCCTTGCACAGATGAGGTGGTCGGTAGATGCCCAGGAACACAAAGACGGCCTGGAGAGCTCCTTGGGGGTCTGTGCTCTGCTCAGCCCCACACTCTCAGCCCTCGCACTGCTTCTGGACTCCATACACCCAGGGGAACGTGGCTGGGTCTTGCCTACATCCCCCTGCAGCTCCAGCCAGCGCATTCTAAATTTCTGTGTCTGCAAGGTGGAGAAACAACTCAAATGTCAAAGGGAAGAGCCCACGGGGCACTGAGCTGCTGGGCAGGTGGCAGGCTCTTCCTCTGAGCACCAGGGTGACCTGCAGGCCATCCTGGGCTGTGGGGGAGCAGCTGTGATGCCTGTACAGGCTCAGCAAGGCTGGGGGAGAAGGGCTGGGGCATGCTTGGTCCTGCATGGGAGTTGCTGTGAATGGCTCTGCTACCTAGCCCTGTCCCTGGAGGGAGAGTGAGCAAGTGAGAGAAGCTGCTGAATCCTTAGGGGAAGAAGCAGCTACTGAAACTTTTTTTTTTTTTAAGTTAAAGACAAAAGAAGCCTTGGAGAAAAAAAAAAAGAAAAAAAAAGAAAATTACTTTATTTTTCTAAGTGTTAAACTCAGTATTTATGTAATTCTTTAAGGAATAAAAGTTTGGCTCCTGTACAGTTTTAATGGGGTTTGTACCAGGGGGATGGGAGAGGGGTGGGTGGGCGGGCATGGAGGCAGGAAAGGGGCCTTGCTTTTGAGTTTGTATTGTAACCTTGGACATGTTCCTTCAGCATTAGCGTTTAAGCTGCACTCTCCACCCACCAGCATGTGCCAGGGATCAAGCTGAACCGAGTGGGATGCTTGTTTCCTACTTACCTGTACTGAGGACTTCATACCCATAATTTTGGGCTTAATGGGCAGAAAGCAGGTGAAGCAGTGACTGGTCTCTAGAAGTGGGAAACCCATTCCTCAGAAGCAGGGAGTTTGCAGTGTGCCCAGGAGCCAGAGGTGGGCTGGGTTTTCTTAAGACCGCCCTGTTCACTTCTGGTCCAGGGACCTACAGCTGTTCTGTTACTGCTCTCGGTGTGGAGCAGTGCTGCCTGTGACTGCCTAAGGCATATGGGCATCCCCACTCCACCCTATGGTGAGTGACCAGCAGTGACTAATCCCTGTTCTCCCTGCTTGCTGTGCAGGTAGCATCTCCTGAACTCCTAGCTGATGATCTGGGCTGTAGTTCCCCCTCTACACCCTTTCTGCAGTGCACAGATGTGGACAGGTTCCCTCCAAGCTCCCAGTGCAAAGAATTCCCAGAAGGGTCTTTCAGCCCTTGGTCTGTTAGCAGCCTGGGAAGGGCCTGTGGGGAATGGAGTGGCCCATCTGGTGAAGGTGACATTGCATGCTGCCTTCCCTTGGGATCCTTGCTCTAAGAGTGATGCAAAGCCTGCAGTTCAGAGCATGTGGGAGTGCTGAGCCACGTCCCATGGCTAGGTCTAGGAAAAACTGCTCAGTGATGCTTCCAAAATAATGTAGGTACCTAGGAGTTCATCCAGGGAGAAGCGTGGGGTTAGAGTTTGCGTTGCCCTTTGCCCCAGCACATCACTGTGGTCTGGCTTTGCTCTGCTTTGCTTCTGCTGGCACTATGGAGCAGAGCTGATGGGCCAGAATGGCAGGAAAGCCCCTGCTGCTACAGGGTGTCTGACTGCATTCCCTCCCTGGCTCCCCAAAGGCAACTGCTGGTTAAACGCTAATGGTGTATTTTATTTAAGTGCAGACTTGTAAGAACACTTGTGTATCAGGGATGAAATGGCATTTATTGTGTGGTGACATTTTTAGTTCATTTTACTGGTTTGAGGGGTGTGTGTGCGCGTGTGTGTGTGTGTGTGTACGCATTAAGTGTGTGTGGGATTATTTTTTTTTCCCCTCCAGTTTCCAGGGTTGTGTTTCTGGAAGGATGTGGAAGTAATCACAGTACTATGTACAGAGCTTTCTTTTGTATTAAAAAAAAATTTACTCTTTCAATAAATGTTATCATTTTGTGCACAGATTTGGGATTTTGGCCATGCTTTGCGGGAGGGGATGACACACAGCTTAGAGCCAAGGAATGTGGGGATCAGGGGCAGATTCCTGCACCTGTTTGTGTCCCGAGGAGGATGGGGGAGCTATCTGAGCATGATGTGGCAGAGGGGCTCTTTGCAAAAGTCTCCATCCCTACTGCCTCCTGCACAGATGATTCCTGACCACCTGGATTTCTACTCTGGGAGTCCCAGACCTAAAGCGTGGACCTGAGGGGGCCTGTGGCTGACAGCAGGGCTATGAGAGCTGTCCTTCCTGAAAGCTCTGGAACAATGTTCCTGGTGAGCAGGTGTCAGTCAAGAGAAGTAAAACCCAGGAATGATAAGGAATGGGGAATTTTGAAAAATAATTACTCTAATTCATGAGTGTTAATAGGGAGGAGCAGGGAGACTGTTGAGTTCCCTGCAGGAAACTGCTATGAGAAGATACGGCAATATTCAAAATCCAAACTGGAGAGACATTACTTGAAGTCAGGCAGAGGCCTAGAAGCCAGATCAAGGACACGTGGGGGCTCAGTAAAGTGTCTAAAGGCGTGAATAAAACCAAAGGGAATGGGGCTCATTACAATCATCAGGGCTGCTGGTGCAAGAGTATGCCAGCTAAAAATGCAACTACTAGCCACTAGATAGCATCAGGTCCCGGAGCAGATGCCAGTATAATGTGAGGAAAGCTTAGCACTGGTAACAGTATGCAGTTTGGAGAATATACCTCCCTGCAGCAGGAGAGAAGATTGTACAGAAAGTGTTTAGGAGCAAAACACAGCTGAAATGGCTCTCTTCCCATTAGGAGGTGAGGTGCTTTGCTTTTCCAGGTTGCACCACAACTAGCCCTGTGTGCAGCGTTGCCTACAGAGGTGTGGCTTGCGGTTCAGCACCTCAAACCCCCTAACAACACAAGCAATCCCATGTCACTTGTGCACAGGGGGCTGTGTGTCACATATGTTCCGCGGAGCAAGATCTTTATTTTTAGGATAAATTACCTACTAAGCACGGTATTGAGACCATCAGAGCCAAGACATAAGCAGGCCGTGTGAATACCACAGAAAACCTCTCAGTGTCACAAACAAGATGTCTTCATAGTGAATGGGGAAAGAAAATGACATGTTAATTGAGAATACAGAGATTTCAGGAGCATCTGTGGGATTCTGGAAAGAGAGCATCAACAGCATCAAGAGATTACATGTACTAATGGAGAAATCAAGAGTGTGGCTTGGAAACACAAACATTTGCAGTCCACCATTGGTGCCACAGGTTTAGAGGATGGTCTCCACAAACTGATGCAGCATGGCACTGTTTTATCCAGCCTATAGTTAATTGCAATTATATTTTTTTGATTAATTCTTGATTGCTATTGTAAAACATGGAAATTGTCTAATCCATTGCATTTGTACCAAAGAAATTAGGTTGGGCACATATATGGAGTTGCTCCAGCATCAAATAAGAAAGCAGTGTCTCATCCAATTAGCTGATTATTTTAATGTTTGTTTATAATTTAAAACAAATGTTATCAGACTGATAGAAACCTGCACCTCAAGGAAGGGAAATATGGGCAAAGGATAAGAATTTAGATTTTATTGTATGGGCATTTCAGATCAGTGTGACACCAAAGCTGGAAAGGAACTGGAAATAGGCCAAGCTTCTGTACAGCTGACTTCAATTGGCTCTCTAGCAACACTGAGAACAGGGCAGTTTCAGAGCCCCAAATCTGCTGGGAGCCAGCACAGCTGCCACTGAAGCCAAACAGGGTGGTGGATGAAGGGTGGGTGCAGGGCTGGAACCACCCCAGGGCTACAAGCCTGACGTTGCTGCACTGTAATTTTTCATTAATGGTGCATTTGCAATAAAAATGTTAGTTCTGATATGACATGCTTGTAGCCTTCCTGCCACCCATCCTGCTACAGCCCTTGATGAAGATAATTAATCACCAGAGAAATGGTACCAGCACACAGCGCCACATACGTTACCAAAAAGCAGCTCACTCCAGCAGGCGCAGTCTTCAGCTCACAACCACCATTTGTTCTCGTTTCTAATATTAGCCAGGAGAATCAGAAGGTATTACAATCTTTCATATTTTTCCACCTCTCACCACTGTTGCTGGTGCGCA
>WBMZ01019260.1:0-25916 GCA_013400975.1 Atrichornis clamosus | reverse complement strand
GTTCCCCACTCCACCCCCCCCCGTGGCCGGAAGCCCTGGGAAAAGTTCCGCCGTGAAAGCAAAGTCCAGACTGCTGGACTGAGGGCGGTCATGGCCAGGCGCTGTGGGGCGATGGCAGCCGGGCTCCAGGGAAGGCTGAGTATGGTCTGGCATCTGTCCGTGCGGCTGTCAGGAGCACGTTTGGCCCATGCCGCGGCTGCAGGCCGGCTGCAGCGGGAATACGACGCGGTGGTGATCGGGGCAGGTAACAGCAAGGGAGCAAGTGTCGAACTGTGGGAAGCCGGTGGGGACCCCCATCTGCCCTCCCGCCGGGGCTGGCGGTAGGGGAGCGGCGAGGTGGGGACTACAGCGGTGCTGGACACGTTGCAAACCCTCAGCTCCTCGTGCCGGGGAGGATGCAGGAGTCTGACACGCGTTGCAACCCCCCAGCACGCAGGGCACAGTGGGAGCATCTGCCTTGCACCATTAGGTCCAGGGCTGTTGGGCTAGGGGAGGATACTCCTTGTCTCCTGTATCCCTGTGTCCAGAGGATGTTATTGGGGTGGCTGTGGCAGCTGCATGCCCCAGGCATTGCAGGGTGCCTTGTGCTGTGGGACTGTCCCGACACTGCGCTCTGCTCACCTCCCTCTCTCCTTGCAGGGCACAACGGGCTGGTGGCAGTGAGTACCAAGAGTGGCGTGCTGCCTCTCCTCCATCCGCAGGGGACGGCAGGGAACCGGGAAGGGTCAGCGCTGTGGGCAAGGGAGGGCTTTGATGGCAGTGTCCGTGGGGTTGGGGGCTCCCACAGGCCCTCCCTAATGAGGGGTGCACCATGTGCAAGAGGGTGCTCGGGTTGGCAAGGACACATCCCAGCCGGGGATGGGCAGTGTGTGCGTGCTCCCCACAGGCTGCCTACCTGCAGCAGGCAGGGTTGCGCACAGCCGTGCTGGAGAAGCGACACGTGCTGGGTGGCGCGGCCGTCACGGAGGAGATTGTGCCAGGTACCCCTGCGTGCCCCTTGTCCCCCTGGCCCGCCTTGCATATAGACACCCCCCACTGCCTCACACCTGCCAGGGTTCAAGTTCTCCCGGGCATCGTACCTGCTCAGCCTGCTGCGACCGCAAATCTATGCCGAGCTGGAGCTGCAGGTACTGGCACCCACCCCTCGTTGGGCTGCCAGCAGCTCCCAGCATGCAAGCAGGGTGACCCTGCTGCCAGGCTGTCCCTGCCGGGTGGGTCCTGCAGTGGGGATATCCCTATCTTGCAGCGTCATGGTCTGAGGGTGCTCCCACGGGACCCCTACTCCTTCACCCCACTGCTGGAGGATAGGAGCCCTCCTCGCTCCCTCCTGCTGGGACACAACATGGCTCAGACGCAGCAGCAGATTGCTCAGTTTTCCCAGAAGGATGCCCAGGTACCGCAGGGGCATGCAGCTGTCACAGCAAAACCCCCGAGGGGCTGCCCTGCCCCTGGAGTGGCAGGGATGCTCCTGGGTGGAGTATCCATTGCACCCACCGTGGTGCAGTCCTTGTTGTCCCCCCTCTGTCCCCTTCCAGGCTTACCCTGAATATGAGGCATTCATGGGGGGCATGGTGTCAGCCCTTGACCCACTGCTGGATGCCCCTCCACTGGATACAACTGCCCTGGGAAAGGGTTCCCTGCTCCAGCAACTCAGGAACCTGCGAACCCTGAAGCCCCTGCTACAGGCAGGTACATCTGGGATGCTGGGCAACCCTGATGGCAAGGGGTGTTTGCCAACACCTGCGGTGGGCGATGCAGAGCCTCCACAGGGCTGGCAGGCTCTGGTAGGCTTACCCACTTTGGTCCAGCTGGCTGACCCCCAAACCCAGCTAGGCACCAGCAGCCAGCTCTGGCACAGCCATGCAGGTCTCACATCACTTCTCTACCCCCAGGGCTGGCACTGGGGCGGCAGCTGCCCCGCTATTACGAGGTGCTCACAGCCCCCATCTCTAAGGTGCGTGCTGGCAGTGTCGTTGTGGAACCACCACTGCCTCTCCTCCTGCCTGCCAGGGCACTGTGGCAGCTCCCCACCCCAAGCCTGGTGCACTGTCTTTCTCCTGGGCCAGATTCTGGATCACTGGTTTGAGTCAGAACCCCTGAAGGCAACTCTGGCTACTGATGCTGTGATTGGAGCCATGGCCAGCCCCCACACCCCTGGCAGCGGGTGAGGGTCCCTTCCCCCTGGGGTTCTTGGCTGCACTGTCGCCTCATGCCATGCTCAGTGCTTGGCGTTGCTGCACCTCAGTACCCCATGCCCTGCTCCCCTGCTTCTCCCTCCCACTGCCTGCTGAACTTTCCCAGGGTGCCTCATGGATTGGTGCTGGGCAAGGGGCTGCCCCCATCCCTGCCATATGGCTCTCTTGAGTGGCCCTCCCCCATCCCTTTGCTCTTTGGATGCCTCCATCATTGGGTCCTGCTGTGTGGGTGCTACCTGTAACTCAGTTGGCATCCTACAAGTTGGCATGGTCTGTGGGGGCTGTGGCACTGTCCTCACTCTGCCCAGGCAGGGCACGGACCCATCCCCTCAGCCGGTGGCTAACCTGGGATCCCGCTATCGCAGGTACGTGCTGTTGCACCATGTCATGGGTGAGCTAGAGGGACGGCGCGGGGCCTGGGGCTACGTGGCAGGTGGGATGGGAGCCCTGTCCCAAGCCATCGCCCACGCAGCGACTGCCCGGGGAGCCCACATCTTCGTGGAGAAGGTACGGGGTTTCTGGGAGAGGGGAGCTGCCTGGCCATCCCCACAGGCAGCAGGGATGCTCTTGGTGAAGTCTTGTCCCCTCCGCCTGCCCAGGCAGTGTGCCACGTGCTGCTGGGCAGGGACGGGCGGGCACAGGGTGTCGCACTGCGGGATGGGACAGAGGTGAGGAGCAAACTGGTGCTGTCCAACGCCTCCCCCCAGATCACCTTCCTGGAACTTGCTCCCCAGGTACAGGGTGCATGGGGCTGGTGGGGGCTTGACATGCTGGAATCCCCCCATCCACACTGCCCCTCACAGCTAGCCTCTGCACCGGTATATCCCATCCCAGGAGCAGCTGCCAAAGGATTTTGTCCAGCGGATCCGGCAGGTTGACACACGCTCCCCTGTCACCAAGATCAATGGTGGGTACCAGCAGGGACAAGTCCACTGCCATCCCTGCTGGAGGAACACTGGTGCCAGGCTTAACAAGAGGCTGCACCCTGCTTCCCGCATCTCTCCATCCCACGCCCAGTGGCAGTAGATCGGCTGCCCAGCTTCCTGGCTGCCCCCAATGCCCGTGACGGCCAGCCCCTGCCCCACCACCAGTGCTCCATACATCTCAACTGTGAGGGCACCCACCTCCTGCATCAGGCATTCACTGAGGCCACCCACGGGCACCCCTCCAGCAGGTAGGAGCCAGTAGTGGCACACCTTGGTGCCCTGGGGAATGGACAGGACAGTCATGGTAGGTGGTGCTTGGGAAAGAGCTGTGGAGTGGCTGGGTCCCCCCCTGCCTGCCCATCTGGTGTACTGTTCCCCCAGGCCCATGATCGAGCTCTGCATTCCCTCAGCACTGGACCCAGGGCTGGCCCCACAGGGCTGCCACGTCGTGTCCCTCTTCACCCAGTACACCCCATCCACACTAGCCAGCGGTCGATCCTGGGATGAGCAGGCCAGAAATGCATATGCAGACGTGGGTACGTAATGCACACACAGACCCCAGTAACACCAGGAGCACTGGTCCCTGCCCAGGGGCAGAGCTGCCCTGGAGCTGTGCAGGAGCTTGCTACCATGTCACCTCAAGCTGCCCACCAGTCCCTTCATCTTTCTTTAGTGTTTGACTGCATCGAAGACTATGCCCCAGGGTTCAAAGCATCCGTCATTGGCAGGGACATCCTGACGCCACCAGACCTGGAGAGGATCTTTGGGCTGCCTGGTGGAGTGGGTACCATGCGTGTCGACTCTGAGCATCACTGTGCTGCCAGTGCTAGTGGGCACACAATCCTGGGCCAGGCACAGCCACCTCACCCAGAGCTCTGTTGGCAGAACATCTTCCATGGAGGGATGTCTCTGGACCAGCTGTACTTTGCCCGGCCAGCACCATCCTATTCTGGCTACAGATCCCCAATTCCTGGCCTGTACCTGTGTGGAAGTGGAGCCCACCCTGGTGAGCAGAGCTGGGAGCCAGGACCCTCCTGGGGGGCTGCAGAAGGAAGGAAGAGGAATGTGGAAGAGGTGCACCCCCACTCCCCATTTCTGCTTTCTTGCAGGAGGAGGAGTGATGGGAGCAGCAGGACACAATGCTGCCCAGGTGGCTATCAAGGACTTCAGGCACCTCTGATGACAGTGGTGACACTGACTTCACTAACACAGGGTTGTGACAGCAGCAAGCCCTATTGATCCCATGCAGAGCCCTGTCCATCACCAACTTGCTTCCGACACATCTCAGGGCAGCAGCATCACCTGAGAGCTGGGGAGTACAGGGTGGCGGGATCCCTTGTGCTCCCAGCTGCTACTGTCACATTGAACAGGTGGCTGCTCCCAGCCTGCCAAACCCAGCCTTGTCCCAGTGGCTCCTGGGCACTGTGCAAGCCTCACTCAGCCCCTGCCTGTGCCCACAGAAATAAACTCTGACCCAGGCTCTCATGAGCACTCTCACTGTGTTTTTTGAGCAATTCGTGCAGCTCCCACCATGCCATCCACACTTACTAGTGATGCAGCCTCAGGGGAGTTGTCAAAGAGGACAGGCACATTTCAGAGCAGTGAACAGGGACAAACAGCACCTCACCCTCTCCTCTGCTCATTGATGCAGGCTCAGGTGCATGCAGGGCTGTTTGTGAAGAGCCCCCCAGCTCTGGGCAGGTCTGGTCCATCCCAAGGGGCTTAGAACAAGCAGAGAGCCAGGGAGCTGCCTGGAACCTGCTTTGGTACCTCCACTGTCCTCACTCCCCCAGCTCTTGGTGGCTATGTGTACAGCAGACACGTGCCCAGCGGCACAGAAACCACAGGAGCCAGGACTGGCAGCTGACCCCTCGTGCCTCACACATCCTTCTATTCCCGACGGAAGCTGCCTGCACGTGTTCTGGCCCCGTCCCTCCATCCTCAGGGCAGATGTTCTGTGCTGGCCACTCCTCAGCCACAGCAGGCCCGGGGTGTGCCCCTCACCCGGGTTGCTGCCGGGAGCCGCTGGCTGCAGATTACAGAGCTCGCATCCTCTCCCTGCCCTCTTCCTCCCCCAGACAATGCACCCGATTCAGCCGCCCGCCTCGCCTCCTGCCGGGCCCTAAATACGGTGCTGACAGGGTGAGCTGCTGCACCTGAGCTGGCTGAATCAATATTGACTGGCCAGGAATAGTCCCGCAGCCCTCTGAGAATAGCCCCGCACGCCCGCCTGCTGCCCACAGCTTCCCGCGCACGGGGCTGCCCTGCTGCCGGCCGCCTATTTTTAGCTGCTGCCATTGCTGGATGTCGGGGGCTGCAGGTGCTGGCACCCAGTGAGCCCCGAGAGAGATGAGGGCCTCACTGGCTGACACCTCAGGGCAAAGGGGGACACCTCCAGCCTGTCGTGATCACATGAGCAGCAGGACACGGTGCCGGCACTGCTGTGGGATGAGGTTGGCGGGTCCCAGGTATGGGAGAGCCTACCAGCACCCTCACTTCCCTCTTCTTGCTGTCCCCAGGAGCAGAGGCAGAGCTGAGAGCGGGACCTAGCCTGCCCTGCACCCCTGCCAGCGTCTTTCGGGGGAGGAGTTCGGGGTGGGATCCTGGCCTCACACTTAAGCAATTGAACTCCAAAACGTCGAGACGAATGAGTCACGGGCTGCACTGCTGGCCCCAACCCTGCCCTTCTCCAGAGCTTTCTGCGGCCCCCATGCTGGGGCTGGCCAGGGACCCTCATCCCAGCAGAAGCTTCAGCACATGCCCTGAGCCCGGCCAAGGCAGAGGGCTGGGATGAGGGTCCCCTGCGAGGGGGTCCCGGGGCCGTGCGTCTCTGCACACCCAGAGGTGCAGGAGGCTCTTGCGAGACGTGGCGATGAGCTCACGGGCTATTCCCGGCCGTGTTGATCCTGGCTCCTCCCGGCAGGATCCGGCTGCTTTGACTCCAAACAAACAGCCCGGTGGCCACCGGCACATTCCTAGCCGGTCCCTGGGCACGGCCAGGGCACAGGGCTTCCTGTTTATCCCCATCCCACGGCGGGGCACGACGGGCGTGTGGGCAGCAGGGTGCCCCGGGGACTGGCGGCACCCCAAGCCGGAGGTTGCTCCCAGGGCAGGTCGGGGGGGGCATCCCCAGCCTCCATGTCCCACGGAGGGGGCTACGCCTGTGGACCCTCACAGCCAGTCCGGTTCAGGGATGACCCAGGTGATGCCCCAAGCCCTGGGAGAACTGTGCACGGTGCCATCCCACAGCCTGCCGTGGTCTCTGTCCCCACCAAGTTCTGGCCGCATTGCAACACCTCCAGGCATCCCATGCCTGCGTACTCACTTGAACCACTGTGCGAGTGGGAAGGGGCAAGGAGTGTCCTTTTGGAGTGTCCCTAGCATGGCAGTTCGTCATCTCCAGAAAATCCATGCTCTGCCTGGCTGGGGGACAGCCCCATGGGGGAAGCATCTCTGACCGGGAGCACTGGGACTGGGGTGGAGGTCCAGCCTCACGGCAGGCAGGGGCTATCCGGGGGTGCTCAGCCTCCCCCCGCCCGAGGCTGGGGGAGGACAGGGGTTGGAGCAGGGACAGGTTTGCCCCAGTGTGCAGTGTGGCGGAGTAGGGCCGGGGGTGGGCAGAGAGCAGGGCTGGGCTCCAGACCCGAGGCGGGGAGGCGGGGGGCCCCCCCGGGTCGGCCCACCCCGCCGCACCATAAAAGCGGCTGCAGGCGGTGCCCGGCGGGAGGCAGGAGCTGCGGGAGCCACCAGCTGCGGGAGACACCGCCGCGTCCCCTCGCCGCCGCCTACCCCGCACCGCCGCCTGTCCCGCACCGCCATCTCTTGCCAGGGTGAGTGCCGGGCGTGACCCCGGGAGGGGATGACTGGGCACTTGGAGGGGGGTCAGCAACCCCACTAGTACTCTGAATGAGGATGTGGGGGAAGAGGTGAGGTGACGGGGACAGACAGGGTTGTGTGCAGGATGGGGAGGAGCCCTGGTGTTCGGTAGAGGATCCAGGCGGGGGGTTAAGTGGAGCTCCGTGGGGCCTCCACCCATGTCCCGAAGCATGGGACAGACAGGAAGCAACAAGAGCACAGACAGTGTTCGTGGGGCTGCCCATGGCTGTCAGTGCATGGGAGGACTGTGTCAGCTCTGGGTGACCGGGTGATGGGTGCAGGGCTGGGGCTGAGCTCCAAAGATGGGGTATACTGTGTGACAGGGACCAGTCTCTGCAACCCCCACAGAGCAGGGACAGGGATGTCACCACCTTGTGAGGGGGCGTGATATCCCTCCACCATTGCCCAGCACTTGGGGCAGCTGCACCCCCACTCTGCCACAGTCCCCAAGGGCTCATTGTCCGGCTGTCCTCAGGCATCCCACCCGCAGAACCGCCATGGTGTTACCGACGGGCACAAGTCACATCCTACTGGTGCTGCTGCTGTGCTGGGTGGCCCCCAGTGGGCAGGAGCCGGCTCCAGTGCAGCTGAGGCTGGGGGGACCACGGGGGCCGGCTGGAGAGGGCCGGCTGGAGGTGCTGTACCAGGGGCGCTGGGGCACTGTCTGCGACGATGGCTTCGACTTCCACGCGGCCACCGTTGCCTGCCGACAGCTGGGTTACACCGCAGCCATCACCTGGACCCATAGTGCCACCTACGGCCAAGGGGACGGTAAGGGGCAGGTGGGGAATGGTGGGGCAAGGAGTGCTGGCAAGGGCGGTGTGCTTCCTGCTGGCTGCGTGAACCTGCCTGCAGGGCTGTGGGTGCGGACAGTTTGTGGGATGCCCCGGATGGGGTCCATGATGCTGTGTCCCCAGGCCCCATCTGGCTGGACAACGTGCGGTGTGGGGGCAGCGAAGGCTCTCTATCAGAGTGTGTCCACAATGGCTGGGGCATCAGTGACTGTAACCATGGCGAGGATGCTGGTGTGGTGTGCTCAGGACAGCGCCTGCCTGGCAACTCTCCCCAGGCTACCACCTCTGGTCGCTTGGGAGAGGTGAGTGGGGGGACCATGGTATTCCCCTGTGCCCAGCAGGGTACACCAGGGCAACTGGAGCAGGTCCCTCTAACCGTTCCCCTTGTCCATTTCCTGAACACCCTGCCCTTGATGCTAACCCCGTGCCCACCCCATGCCCACTGCAGCAGGTGCCAGGGCTGACCCTGGAGGAGGTGCGGCTCAAGCCCATCCTGGCACGGGCCAAGCTGAGCATGCCGGTGATGGAGGGTGCTGTGGAGGTGAAGCACAATGGGCGCTGGAGGCAGGTGTGTGATGCCAACTGGACCAGGAACAACAGCCGTGTGGTCTGCGGAATGCTGGGCTTCCCCCGGGAGAAGCACATCAACACAAGCTTCTACCGGTAGGGATGCAGGAGACGTGGCATTGCACCTGGGCATGTGGGGACAAGAGAGTGGAGGGGCTGTCTGGGGAGGGCTGCACATATAGGTGGGTGTGTGAGGTGCCTGTACCTCCTGGCTGTGCCTGGATCCCCTTCTTGGGCCCTTGACAAGGGTCAGAGTCAAACTTAGCAGCATTCAGAGGACTGTGGATCACCAGCCATGGCTGGCAAAGTGCAGGAGAGAGAAGAGGAAAGGCAAGTGTTCCTTGGTCTCTCCACCCCTGTCTCAGGCTGAGGCTATAAATACAGCCCATAATGAGCCCCTGCCGATGCCAGGAGTCACACAGTCCCGCTGGGACACATGGTACAGACGGGCTTGGCATGGTAATTGACACTGGGGAGAGAACATGACATGCCATGGGGTCTCCAGCCCCTGCCAGGGAGGGCAAAAATGATGGGGTGTGGGATTCAGAGTCGTGCAGTATCAGTATGCCCCCTGACCTCCTGGTTTTGTGCACCCACAGAAAACTCTGGAACAGGAAGCTGAAGGACCCCAACTCCAGGTAGGGCTCAGCCCTGGGCAGGGTGAGCAAGGCATCTTGGGTGGGCACCCAGCATGGGTAGTAGGTTGGGGAGAGTCTCTGGCACCCAAGCTGATGCTGGCCCTGCTCCTCTCCCTTGGCAGCCTGAAGACCCTCAGTCAGAAGAACAGCTTCTGGGTACACATGGTGAGGTGTCAGGGCTCAGAGCCCCACCTGGCCCGCTGCCCTATGCAGGTGGCCCCACCAGCTCCCCGCCAGCACGCCTGTCCCCACGGCATGCACGCCATCGTCAGCTGTCTCCCCAGCCCTGCCTTCCAGAAGGGCATGGGCAAGGGCAAGAACAAGACCTCCCCAGGAAAGGTGAGCCCTGGCAGAGCCCCGCACCCTGTCCCACTGATAGAGGGTCCCAGAGTTGAGCAGCACCCAGCCACCTCATCTGCACTTGTGCAGAGGGGTGGCCATGTCCTGGGGTTGCTGACCAGCTGCTCCCCATACCCAGGTGCTCCCAGTGCGGCTGCGAGCGGGCACCCATGCCGGCGAGGGCCGGGTGGAGGTGCTGCACCAGGGGCAGTGGGGCACCGTCTGTGACAAGCAGTGGGACCTGGCTGCAGCCAGTGTGGTGTGCCGGCAGCTGGGCTATGGGACAGCAAAACAGGCCCTGGTGGGAGCCCGGATGGGACAAGGTGAGGCGGGTGTTACACCATGGACACCACTGGGCTTGGAGGGGTATGATGGGGGAAGCCACGGGTTTAATGTGTCCTACTGGAGAATCCTGGGATGCTCAGGCAGCTCCAGCCTGCTCTGGGATGAGACTACCCTGCCTGTTCCCGCCATGGGCAGCCCCATTCCCATAGAGAATGCCCAGAGCAGGAGAAGGAGGGTGAGGGTTCTGCTCCAGGATGGTCACGGAGCAGGGAGCACTGCCCCTTCCTGTGCTTTAGGTCTGGGTCCCATCCATATGAGCAATGTACGGTGCACTGGCCACGAGCGTTCCCTGGGTGAGTGCCGCTTCCAGGATGCTGAACAGAGCGGGTGTCAGCACGAGGCTGATGCTTCTGTCCGCTGCCACATGCCCCACACGGACTTCAAGAGCCAGGTGAGCCCCTGCCTCCTCTCCAGAGCCTGTGGAACCCCAACCCCATTGCACAGCCCCTGCTCCCCAAGCTCTGTGCCCAGTGTGGATGCTCAGAGCAGCCCTGGGGTGACCCAGGGGCTGGGGGGACACGGAGCAGTGCCCTGGTGAGGTTCTGCAGGATGAGCTGGTGGCAAGTGGCCTTGTGGGGAGGTAAAGAGGAAGAGGGAGGTGAGGGAGATGTTCAGCTGGATGTGTGGGGCTGCCTGTCCCATGGCAGCACTGAGAGAGCTGGGGGTCTGTGCCACATTCCAGCTCAGCCCCTCTCTGCCAGCAGGTGCGACTGGCCGGGGGCCGCAACCCCGAGGAAGGTGTGGTGGAGGTGCTGGTGCCAGTGCAGGGGCGGCTGCAGTGGGGCGCAGTGTGCGGTGCACAGTGGGGCCTGAACGAGGCCATGGTGGTCTGCAGGCAGCTGGGGCTGGGCTTTGCCAGCCATGCCCTCCAGGTAAGCATGGGGGGGCCAGGACTGCAGGGATCCTGTAGGATGGGTAGTATGGGCATGGGGTGGCCAGGGGCTCTGGGATGAGACAGTGGGGAACACAAGTCTTGGTGGCAGTGTTAGGCCAGGAGAGCAGGCAGGGGAGGCAGGTGGGTGCTGGCAGGGTGTGTGAGGACTAGTTCAAGCACTGTGCTCCTCTGCTCAGGAGACGTGGTACTGGGCAGGCAGCCCCGATGCCACCCGGGTTGTGATGAGCGGGGTGCGCTGTGCCGGCACCGAGCTGGCCCTCCAGCAGTGCCAGCGCCACGGCCCTGTCCACTGCCCCAGCGGCGGGGGACGCTTCTCAGCAGGGGTCACCTGCACTGCCCGTGAGTAACAGGAGCCCATGGGGTACTGCTGGGAGGGGGGACCCCCGTTCTCCTGGAGAGTAGGGGGGCTGTGCAGGATGGGGATCACCTTCTCAATCCCCACTGATCCCCTCCATGGCAGATGCCCCGGACCTGGTGATGAATGCCCAGCTAGTGCAGGAAACAGCCTACCTGGAGGACCGGCCCTTGGGGCTGCTGTATTGTGCCCATGAGGAACGCTGCCTCTCCCGCTCTGCTGACAACATGCAGTGGCCCTATGGCCACCGTCGCCTCCTTCGCTTCTCCTCCCAGATCCACAACCTGGGAAGAGCTGATTTCCGACCCAGGATGGGGCGGCATGCCTGGACTTGGCACCAGTGCCACCGGTGAGTGGCCCATAGGCAGGGGCTGGCAGGGAGCTGCCCCTCCTTGGGCCAGGCAGGGCATGGTGGCATCCATCCCCAAGAGGCTGTCCCACCCGGGGTAATTAACAGCGTCTGCACCAGCACTGTCATTATGGCTTTATTTGGCTTCAAGGTTGTAATTTGCTCAGTCCCTGGGTGCTGCCCTGCCAGGAGCCCCTGCCAGGGCTGCCGGGGCCAGCCACGTGCTCCCTGGTCGGCACCAGTCCTGTGCTCAGCCCCTGTCCCCACAGGCACTTCCACAGCATCGAGGTCTTTACCCACTATGACCTGCTGACACTCAATGGCTCCAAGGTGGCTGAGGGGCACAAGGCCAGCTTTTGCCTGGAAGATACCAACTGCCCCGAGGGTAGGTGATGCCTACAGAGCTGACAGAAGCGGCCTCCCATTCTGCTCCCCAAAGGGGCCCTGTCTGTGCCCTCCCTCACCTCCCCTCTTTCCTGCAGGGCTGCAGCGACGCTTCGCCTGTGCCAACTTTGGGGAGCAGGGGGTGAGTGTGGGGTGCTGGGACACCTACCGCCACGACATTGACTGCCAGTGGATCGACATCACCGATGTGCCACCAGGCAGCTACACCTTCCAGGTACAGTGATGGAGGGGTGGGGGACACCAAGCTACTGGAGCTCAGGGCTGGGGGCTCCCCTCCGTGAGCACCACCAGCACCCCTCACCCTGCACATCTGCTCTGTACCCCACTGTGCATGCCATAGCCCTCCTTGGCCAGGGCATGGCAGAGGTGCCCCCAGCCCTGCCCCTTGTCCTCCCCAGGTGGTCGTGAACCCCAAGCATGAGGTGGCTGAGTCAGACTTCTCCAACAATGTGATGCGGTGCCAGTGCAAGTATGATGGGCAGCGTGTCTGGATGCACGGCTGTCACACAAGTAAGGAGGGATGTGAGCATAGAGGGTATGGCAAGCAGGATGGGGGAAGTGATGGAGCTGGGGATGTCGCAGGTTCCTCGTCCCCCCTGCATGCCCACCCATCCACGATGTCACTCTCCCCAGGTGATGCCTACGGTGCCGACGTGGTGAGCGATCTGGAGAGACGGGAGCGCCTGGCCAACAACCTCGTGTGAACCCTTGGCATTGGCATGGTCCCAGCAGCACCACGGAACCATCCAACTCCTGTGCTCCAGCCTCTGTGCCCTGGCAGCACCGGACTGAGCTCAGGGACTTGCAGACTTTTGTATTTATTGATGCTGCTGCAGATGGAGATGAGTGCCAGGGCCGACAGGGAGTGGCTGGGGGTGCCCGGTCCCACGCTGCCAGTGGGACTTGCAAGAGTGGCCCAAGTACCGCAGCAGCCCTCACCTCCACAGCTCCCGTGCCCCCCAGGACAACTACCTCAGCCTGCCTGCCCAGCCCCCCGTGCTCCAGCAGACTCAGGACAGTCCCCAGCCATCCACACACCTGTCCTCAATACAGGTTCTGTGAGATGGGAGCAGGGTGCTGTGCAATGGGAGAGGGAGTACTCACTTATCAACCCCATCTTCCCCTGCACTTTCCCCTGTGCTCTTTCCCGTTAGAATCATGAAACCAGGCCCCAGCTGGGAACAACTTTGGTCTAGGCAATGTGTCAAGCACTGTCCCCCCTGTGCCACCCAGGGCCACCAGCTCCCTGGCTGTCTGCATGTGGCTGGCATCAAGTAGCTCTGGCTTGCCACCAGCAGTCCTCACTGGCTAGGGCACCCTGGCCCTGAACTAGCTAACCCTGTGCCTGCAAAGGGACCCAGCCAGCTCTGTGGCAGCACGGGCTGGCAGCCAGCCCGCCAGCCGCTGTGTCTGCAGCTGACATGCTGGGCTTTCCCAGGCTGTCCTGGCAGCTTCCCAGACATGGGAGCAGTGGTAGGGCCACTCTGTCCCTCAAAGCCCTTGCTCCTGGGCACAGGGTGGGGACACAGGGTACACTGTGCCCTTACTCTGTTTCTTACCTCCCATGGTTTCTATCTTTTTTCTTATAATAGGAAATAAAAGGGAATGTTCACGAATCCACTCTGTACTGTCTGTTCCCCATGTAAACCCACTGTAAGCCAGCCACTGGGCAGTGCCACCCCTCTCCTTGCACACCTCTGCCCATTCCTGCCTCACTGGCAGGCACCAGCCCAGGGTGGGGGGTTGTCAGCACCCACCTTGGCCCAGGACAAGTCAGGTTGCACCCACATGTGATGGTCCTTGCACGTGCAGGAGCTGCTGGGAACGGCGGTGATGCACTGGAGGGGCCCAAGGCCAGGGACCGTGGCAAGGCACGTGCTGGTGCAGGCTCACTCCGCCAGGGCTCGGGTTTGAGGGATGCCGGATGGCGGGGAAGATGTTTTCCACATGAGAGCAGCTTTGCATCCTGAAATTTCCACTGGCCAAGCCACGAGCATCCGGGAACGGCAGCCGAGATGGCTCCCAGCTGGCAGTGCTGCCGGATGATGCAGGGGCAGGCAGCCACCACCACGGGGTCGTGACCAGCTCCACTACTGCCAAGCTGGGGGACAGCCAGGGGACACAGGGCAGCCACACGAGCATGACCAAAAACATGCAAAACACTGGCAGTGGTGGTAGAAAAGCATAATTCCCATCCTCACCTCCTGTGAAAAGGCTCCAAAACCATGGCCCTGAGAGTCTGCAGGGCTACAGGGTGGGAGTGCTGGTGCACACTGGGCTATTTTTCAGGTGCTGAGAGATGATGCAAAGCAGAGGAGCCAAAGGCAGGTCCCAGCTGCCTGCCTCCACCCGGGGGCAGGGCAGGAAGCCCCCAGCCCGCCATGGCTGGCAGCATGGCCACATCACAGCCCCGTGTGGGGCCAGGAACGTGGCCCTGCCCATGCTCTGACAAGGGCCCCGCTGTTCAGGGCTGCAGCTGCTCCGCGGAAGTAAACAGGGTCCCTGCCAGCACATTCCTGCCTGCCGTCCTGCCCGATCCCTCCTGCCTGCACATCCCCCGCACCCACTGGGGACACCCACCACCTGAGAGGGGGGAACATCCCCACAGTGGTGGGGACCATGTGCAGCTGCCCCCGGCATGCAGACCCTCCCCCAGCATTAAAGGAATAGGGAGCCACCACCCAGGCAAGCAAATAAAATAAACGGTATTTATTAGGAAAATAAAGGACAGAAACTCTCACTCGCAAGGCCCTGCCAGGTGACCAGGGCCGCCCCACACAGCCCCGCCATGCTCTCTGCTGAGCTCCTCGCATCCTGCTGCTGCTCCTGCTGTGGCTGGCAGCCCTGGGGGTCCTGCCCCGGGCAGGATGGGCAGTGATGCCTGACAGCAACAGCATCCCCATGGCACCAACCAGCCTGCATGCTGCTCAGTCCTTTTGGTGAAGCAGCCCAGTGCTTTTGGATGTGGTGCAGGATCTGTCCCAGCTCTGAGATGCAGAGTACTCTGCCTGCCTGCAGAGAGGGGCCTGGGCACATCAGGGGCGTTTCCAGCAGGGCTGAAAGTGCAGCCTCCTGGCTCAGTCCCGGCCCTCCCAGGCATCCTCCCGCTGCCTGTTCTCCAGGCGCTTCCTCTCTGCAGAGACAAGAGGGTGAATGCCACATCCCTGTCATCCCACCTCCCCGTGGAGGTGGCCGAAGTCCACCCTAGTGCAGCCCCCTCCCACCCAGCACCCTGTGAGAAGGGGCACGCACAAGGAAGGTCCCCCCAGTACTGCAGCCCCTCCAGGCATTCAAAACTCACCTTGAGCTTCTTGCAGCTGCCTCCGCTCGGCATCTCGCTGGGCTGCTGTCTGGTTGCTCCGTACCCCCAGGGCACCGATCACGAGCCGCCTGGCCAGGACAGCTGATGTTTCAGGGCGCTCCTTGGCTGGCTGCAAGTATTCTGTGGAGATGAAGGACATTAGTGGGGCATCCTGGGAGGGGCAGCGCAGCCGGCACAGATGCCCACCCCTGATGGCTGCCCCATCCCTCCTCCATTATCACGATGAAGTTGCAGCACAAGCATGATGGCACAAGCTGGCACAGGGCAGCACCACTCACCAGCATATGCCCTGGCTTTGGCCTTAGAAGCACGGGTGCCCTGGGAGAGTGGGCGCGTCTTCACCATCAGGTGCTTGGTGCTGAGGGCATCGCGTGCTGCAGGAAGAGAGCAGCATGTCCATGTGCAGGGTCAGCCCTATGCCCAGGATCCAGCCAAAGGAGAGGAATGCCTCCCCTCTGCCCATCCCCAGCCAAAGCAGGAACAGTACCTGTTATGGGACTGGAGAAGATGCCCAGGGCGTGCGTATCATCCACCCACTTAATATCAAAGCCTTTTTTCCTGCCGAAGAGAGGGAAGCTCAGCAAGGCATCGGCACCTGATGGGCAGCGGTCTGGAGCAGAGCCCAGGCAGGGAACCCCAGCACTGGGGACAGAGTGCTGGCAGACTCACTGATAGCTGCAGAAGACACGCATCAGGTCCTCAGTGCGGAAATCGGAGGGAAAATCATAGATCTCGATGACGTGGGGCAGTTCATCATCGCTGATGTCTGGTGCAGCAGGTTCAGCCCCGTAGTAGTTGAAGCGGGGTGACTGCCGGCTCTCCTGGTGCTTCTCACCCCCTGAGAGCTGCAGCGGTAGGAGAGGCACAGCACTGAGTAACCCATGCCCACCTGCCCCACAGCAGTTCCCAATCCATGGCAAGTGCTCACCGGCCCCCTGCACCCCACCCCAGCACTGCAGATGGATTCATGGCATTGAGAATTAGGAGTTATCGACCATGGTTCTCACGCCATGAACTTGTTTTCCCATTATTAGCATCCCTTCACTTGTCACGCTTTGCTGCCCTGCCAGGGGCATGGGAGGAATGGCAGGGGTGAAACAGCATATGCACCTCCAAGCACACCCCTACTTCCACAGTAATGTGATGACCTGAAATACATTTGGGGAAGAACAAGGAGGAAGACAGCAACGCCAGGAGGAAAGACTGATGTCTCCCTCCCACATGGAAGCACCAGGCTCAGCGTGCCCTGGCTGCAGCACATGCACTGGAGCAGCCCATCAGCACCCCAGATGCCAAGATGAAAAAGCCAGAGCTCCCCTGAGGAGCAAGTTCTGCTGGTTAATCACATGCACCTAAAAATTTATGTTTTATTTCTCATTTGAATTTGTCTGGCTTCACTTTCCAACCAGCAGTTCTTGTTCTGCCTCTCTGCTGGATTAAAGAACCCTCAGTCCCTAGTCCCCTCCCCATGACAGTGCTTACTAATGTTAATCAAGTCCATTCTCAAGCTTCTTCTTGATAAAATGGGTTGTACACCTTTAGTATCTCACAGTGGGGCACTTTCTCCAGCCCAAAAAGATGATGGCTGTAGCATTTTAATACATCGCGCATTTTTCAACCTCTATTTTAAAATATGGGCAGCAGCCACAACACAGGGGTGCAGCTGGCCCCTATTTCCCTCTGTCCCACAGCATCAGTGCTGGTTGGTGCTGCACCACCTGCACCACCTTCTGCCCAGTGGGTCACCCTGCATTGCTTGCTGAAACCCTGCTTTCCAAACCACGCTGTGCCAGCGGCCAAGAGGATCCACTGCCCTGCTCCAGCTGAGACACCAGGCCAGGTGCAGTCCAAAGCTGCCAACAGCTCCCCCGATCCCCCTGGAGCATGGGGCTGGCATGATGCCAGGAAATGCGTACATAACTTAGGCGGGTTCCCAGCCCGATCCCCTAAGCGATCATAGTGGAGCACACCACGGCTGCAAGGTTAGAGTCCATAAATCCCAGCCAGCTCAGTCAATAAAAAGTGCTCATTCCGACAATTTTATGGGGAAGATGGATTCACGGCAGGTGAGGGGGTGCTGCCATGGCAGCTGGATGCCGGCGGAGGGTAGAGCTGAGTTATGGAGCTCACGGGACAGGCCAGCACTGCCAGCAGAGCCGCATGCCCTGCCATCACCTCCCGTGCAGCGCAGCACACTCATCAGGCACCCTGAGCCTGCTCGGGGGAGGCAAGGGAGCCATTCCCAGGCAGGATAAAGCCCTGCGGTGCTGCTTGAGGGAGCAGAGCACTCAGGTAGTGCCAGGCACTGGAAAGATGATTAGAGAGCAGGAAAACAGAGTGCCGGCGCGGTCCTTGACCTTCACAAATCACCAAGTGTGGCGGGGCAGCAAGGACAGGAGCCGTCTGGCAGCACGGCTCAGCCACGCGGCAGGCATAGCTCAACAGGTCCCCCAGCACTGCCAGCTCCAGCATGCAGCATCCTGCAACTCCCCAACCACAGGGCCGGCATCCTGGGAAGGGTTCGTTGATGGATGGACAGACAGATGACAGGGAAAATGAAGCCCGTCCATTCACATCTCGTTGCTCTCTAAAGATGCACCCTTGCCAGAGCAGGTAAGAGGGGTCTGTGGCCTCTCACTTACACCACAGGCTCTGGCACGAACACACCACCTGATGGAGAGTCCGCTGAGCCTGCAAGGAAATGGCTGCAGTGCTTAATTACTGTGTTCAAACTGATTTCTACTCGGAATTCGTCTGGTTTCAGCTTCCAGCCAATGGCGCTCACTGTGGTGTTTTTTCCCTGCTAGATTAAAGAGCCGTCCGCTATCAGAAATCTCTCCTCCACGCAGAACGTCATAAATCTTGCTCTCTGCCAACTATCTGCACTGCATAAGGATTTGGTTACAAGGAAGACGTTACTAATTTTCTTGTTCTTTTTGTTAATTAACAACAGCTCCATCTATCCAAGAGCCTGTGCCCTGCCTGAGCAGCTACATCCACCTGCCAAGAGCTCAGAAGGCTCAGGAAGCACCAGGCTCCACATGGGAATCTGCAGGGGACAAGGATGGCAACTTTAAATTGATAAATCCCTATTTCAGGCTCTTAGACACTCATCTTGGGAAGCTCCCTAGAAAGTTCAAACTTGGCTCAGAGCTCATGCATGGGGGGAGCTAATATAGATACTCCTTGGAGTGAGAACCTGTCCTGCATGGCACAACCTTGCTCACACCATCCCATGGCTGCACCATAACATGGGGACCTTCCTCCTCTCAGAATGAGCCATGCCCATGGCATCAGTTCACAGAAAGCTAGTGCCACCGGTGCCAGCTGCCATCAGAGCAGCAGTGCTGTCCTCCTCACACCAGCACTCACCACAACCTGCTGTCTGGAGGGTGGGGGACCACAGCTGAGGGGAGCACAGGCAGGCAAGGATGGGGGTACCCAATGCCCTTTCATATCCCCCCAAATGCGAACCCTGTGTGCCACACAGACTGTCTCAGCACCATGCCAGGCTCCGACAGGACACACCAGCCCAAGCAAGCCTTGCGGACAAGGTGGGATCTGTCCCCCTCAGTAAGGATGCTCTTGAGTTAACCTTATCCCTGCACAGATGCTCTTACCAAGGCACCACATGCCACTTCACACCCTGCTTCCACCCTGGGATGGACAGACGCTGGATGGGACAATATTAACCCTGTTTGTACTTTAGATACATTAATGTCATTTGGAAAATTACCAGTTTGACACTACTGATTTAAAATGCAGTAAGGGAGATCCAGTCTTGCTGCTGGAGCTTAGCTTTCCTCGTGAATGGCAGGAAAACGGTGTGGGTCCTGGCACTAAGCAGCCAACTGTACTAAATTCAGCTGCATGCATGCAGGAGGGAATGGCAATGAGTCACAGCTGATTAAGAAGCCATAGTTTCGAGGAAACATCCCGTTGCTGTTTCAGTGTGAGTCCATACATCTCAGCCTATTTCTTTATCACCAGCCCTGGTTTCACAAGGGTTCAGTTGCACTTTACGGCACTCAAGCAGGTTTTACTGGGTGCACTTTATGTACTACAGAGGGACTCCCCAGCCTTCACCAGCAATGCAGGATGGAATGGGAACCGGACAGAGGAAGAGGTGGAGATCCTAGGTGTTTTGGCACCACAGGGGACGGCTGGCCATGAAAGCAGGCAGCACAATCAGACTGACTGCATGCCCTGGGTGCAACCCACCCACCCCATGCAATCACCCCAGACAACACAGGAACAGACAACCCCCACATCCCAGTGGGCAGCCATGGGCACCATCCCTGCAAATCCCCACAAACACTGGCCTGCAGGAAGTACCTCCTCCAGCAGGTGCGGGTCCAGGCAGTCCCCATCATCGTTGAACAGCACATCCCAGCTCTCTTCGGCACCTGGGCTGTCCTGGCTTAGGGTTTCAGCACTGGCACTGGTCTGTCCTTCCTTTGGGGTGCTGCTGTGGAGACTTCTCTCTTCCTTCTCAGCCTCCTGGCTACACTGGTGCTTCTGCAGCGAATGCACATCCTCATCTGGCCTTGCCAGCTCCTCGGCAGGGGATGCAGGCGAGAGCCCCTCCATGCCACGGCACAGCAGCTCCAGGGGCAGCGGGGGCTCGCAGGTCTCCGGGGGTGCTCCCTCCCACGGGCCGCTCTCAGCCCCAGCACTGTTACCTGTGCAGGCAGAAGTGCTGCCCGCTTCCTCTACAGCAGGCACCAGGTCACCCTCCCCACCAGCAGTCCTGACACCAGCAGTGCTCTCCTCCGTGACAGGCAGAAGCCGGAATGGGCTGCCCAGGCCCTGCCCTGGGGTGCTCTCCCCTGGGAGTAGTGGCACATCGCCCAAGCTACCCCTCAAGAACACAGGATTGCAGCTGGCTCCTGGTGCACACAAGGTGCTCTCCCCAGGAAGCTCAGCCATGCCTCCCCACCTCTCCTCCTCCTCCAGGACTCCACCGGCACAGACCTGGCTCTGCTCTGCCAGGAGAGACCTCAACTCCTCCCTCTCCTCCTCCTGAACTTTCGGACCCACTGTGTCCCTCAGCAATCTGAGCTCACTGCCCTGGTTGCCCACCCCTGCTGACTGCAGAACAGCCTCTCTCAGGCTCTGGGAGAGGTCCCCAGATGGATCTGGGGTGCTGTCCCCAAGGTGCTCCAACACGCCACTCAGACCTGTCTGATAACCCAGTGTTGGGCTAGCAGCAGGTGTTGGGCTAGTGGGGTCATCCCCAGGCTCGGGGGCAGCCTTCACAGCCCCAGCCTGGGCACTCGGTGGGGATGGAGGGTCAGGCTCAGTTCTTATCATCTGGTGGCCATAGTTGAGCTCTCCAAGTCCTTCATCACGAGGTGCTTTGTCCTTCCTGTCCCAGGGCTGAGCAACAGCTGGATCTGGGCATGGCTCACACATGCTCTGTGATGCCTCCAGGCTTTCCAGTGCAACGGGGCAGCTGCTTCGCATTCTCTGGCTGTGCCTGGCAGAGGCTGCCCGCAGCTCCTTTGGGCTGGCATCCACCTTGTTCTCCTTCTTTGATGCTCTGCCTGCCTGTGTTCTGGCACGGGGGCTTCGCCTCTGCCCCTCACCACTGCCCCGGCCAGAGTCCTGCACCAGGCAGTGGTTCTCAGGCTCCCGGCGGTGCCCGACCCGTGCGTCGCCCGCTGCTTGCGCCTCTCTCTCCCGCCGCGCTTTGGGCACGTAGAGGGCCATGTCGGGCTTCTTGCGGCGTGTCCGGCTGCCCTCCGCCTCCTGCTGCATGGTGCCACCGCTGCCTGCCAAGAGAGACAGAGTCACTGTCCTGCCCACATCCCAGTGGCCCCACAGCTGAGTGCACAGTGGGCAGCCCTTGCCCAGGTCACTGAGTTGGGATAGCAGCACCACCCTGGCTCCCTCCGCAGCTGGCGTACAGTGATGGATTGTGGAGCCCCAAGGCTGCCCCACAGCAGCATATCTGCAGATGGGATTTGGCACCCAGAGCACTCCACAGCCCTACAGCCTTTGGTGGGGTGTGTTGGGCTTGAGAGAAGCAGGGAAACCCTGCCAGTATCACTGAGGCTCCTACCCCGCTCCAGCAGCTGCTGCCTGGGACCCTCCAGCCTAAGGGGCCAGTGTCTACAGCTGAAGCAGAAAATTGAGACCATGCACTACCCAGGCATCACAAACCACAGAGAAGCCTGAGGCAGCCACAGAACAACAGAAAGCAAACCCCAGCCCACGGATACCCTGGCACGGGACCATGGCATGCTGCAGCCTAGCTCACCTGCTGCCCCATCCCGACAGAGATTTATTTTTCATCATCTTTGGCAGAAGCAGGCACACCACAAACGGCCAGGCCCCCCTGCCCCTATAAATATGCATCAGACAGGGTTTATGGAGACGGATGGTGCGGGGGGCTGCACTGTGGTTGAGGGGAAGGCAGAGTGGGGCTGGGCTTGGGCCCCATGATTAATCACTGCCCACTCCGTTTAGGGGGATTCATCACAGGCCGCTGTCAGGTAAATCACTGGAAAAACACCTCTTCAGTAATTAATGTGAAGTGACGGATGGACAGCCCCTGGGCCCATTAATCTGGACCATCAGCGCCGACCGAGATTATGAATGTCAGGATGCATAAACTGCCGGCAGATCAATAGGGCCAGGAACCCATCCAAGGCTCTCATTTCCGAGGCACCTCCGGTACATTAGCCTCCCCTCCATGCAGCCCCTGACCGAGGCGCGAACGCCCTCCGTGGCCCCTCACCAACAGCCAGCAGCGGTGCCGGGAAGGCGAGGAGAGGCCAACCACTGGCTGGAAAGTGGCTGGGGCTGCCCATGCCACACAGCATCATCCCCTCTTCCTGATGGATGGACGGACCGTTGCCTTGGCATGATGGATGACTCTCTCACGGCTCTCTGGAAACCGCTGGAAAAGCCCAGGCAGGGCAGTACCCCCAGCATGACCACAGTGCCCGTGCCTGCACCTCATGTTCCTGCCCACCTCTGCAGCATGAGATGCAAGCAGGCACGGGTGCCATGGTGATGCTGAGCACCATCCCAGGGCTGCCCCAATCATTTTTCTGTCTCCGCAGCTTTTGTCATTTTTCCCCCCTCTTTTACACTAATTTTGCTGGCAGAACGATCCCCTTTATCTTTATCGACCGCAAGAAAGGAATGTATCCTACAAACCTTCCAAGGACTGGATTAGTCATTTTTCAACACTGAGGCATTATACATTTTCTCACCAAGTGGCAGCCCAGGTGCCGGAGGGGAGGGGGCACTGAAAGCCCCCCCAGAACCACTGTTTCCAACTCCAAAGAGTTTCCAACTGCACTGAAGCATGTTCTGCTAAAGGACTTTTGCCAGCCAAGCCCAGAGTCTCAGCCCATGGCCCATCACTGAATGCCATGTGGGGGTCAGTGATCTCCCCAGGCTCTGCTTCCTGAGAATTTCCAGCACAGGGAGCAACCAGGAGCAGCATTGCTTCACACACATCCCATGTCACCTCCAAGAGCCTTTGCACACAGGATTTATGGGCTCCTCAAAAGCTTGCCATTCACCTTGCCTCACCCTCCAAAGCAGATGGTGCAGCATTAGCCAGACGGCTGGTGCTGGGAGCATCCTCTCCCTGCACAGCTTTGCCTCTGCCTGCCACACACTGCTGGGGAAGAGCCACTTCCTGCAACCTAGGAAGAAGCACAGCAGGGCGGTAGATGACCCACACTGGCAGGGATGCTGCAACACTTTGTTTTTTCTCCACAGGGCAGCACAGTTCCTGCCCCCAGCCTATTACACACTTCATCGATGCCACAACCATGGGTCGGCACCGACTGATTTCATGCTCCAAGAGCCAGAGCAATGGCCCTGGCTTTGGATCTCATTCACACTACAGTGGGCAGAGCAACCCTGCCACTTCCAGAGTCTGGGACCAAGCCTGCCCTGCAGAGTCAGGCAGTGATGGGCAGCATTACCCAAAAAGGCCTGTGCTGCCCCAGATGTGTCCTGCTTTATGGAGCTGCCTAGCAAGAAAACTCAGCATTGTGGCAGCAAGCAGGGAAAGGTCATGGTACTATGGTAAAAGTGGTGACAGGAGCACTGCCCAGCTGTCTGCCACGTAAAACCCACCAGCCCAGCGCAACACAGCCTGGCATGGCCAGGGGGATGCTGGATCATCAGCCAAGAGGCAGCCAGAGCTCCCTGAAGGCAGAGGCTCCCCTTGCACTGTGCTCATGGTATGCATTTGTGAGGTCTCAGCAACCTGCCCGGCCACGTGCCAGCCCGTTTCTCCTCTAGCAATCATCTGCAGTGCACACGGGCAGCCTTTTCTCCCTGATTTCCCTCCCTGTCCTATCCAGGGAAGGACCCCACAAACAAGAGTAAGCCAGCCACAATCCTGCTCAGGGAACCTGGGAAGAGGCCCAGATGCTGGGCTGTGGGACTCATGTGGAACATGCCAGTTCCTGGAGAAGTTTCAGTGCCACGCAGCACCCTCTCAGCAGGCTGCCGCATTTCCTGGCAGGGAGCTGTATTTTTAGCCTTCGAGGTTTCTAATTCCACTCAATCCATATTCCCATCAATAGAGTAGATAACCTTAAAGCCTTGACAGTGAACAGGGATAGCAATACTGGGGGACCGGGAGCCTTGGGGGACCTCACGCAGCCTTGGCATGCAGCTCGCACACCACAATGTCACTCTTTACAGCCTGCAGCAGATTGGGCTCTTTGAAGGGGAAAAAAATAACTATAATAAGATTAATAAAAAGGTAGGTACAAGGAGATTCTAAACAGCTCCACTGGGGAACCCGCCACTCACAGGACTCATCCCATGCCAGGCACGTGCCACGGCCCACTTACCAACTGCACAACACCAGCACCTGGCAGCCCAAGCAAGGATTGCCAGAGGTTTTGGCTACCCTGTACCTCTCCTGCTCTCGGCAGAGCTCCAGCCAAAGCCACCCAGCTCAACAGCAGGCAACAGGGGCAGGGAAGGACCTGGATACCTGGTGGAGACAGACAGAGCAAAGACAAGGACACAGAGCCGCTGGTACAAGTCAAAGCAAAGCACTTCAAGGAGTGAAGAGCTGCATCCCATCCAACTCCTGCCCGCAGACCCACAGGTTTTAAGACATCCCTGTCCTCTGCTGTCAGGAGAAAGATGCTCTCCAGCAGTCACAGCAAACACTGGCTACGCGAGGAGGTGGCAAAAGCATCAAAGGCGCTAAGAAAGAGAGATTTCAATCATGCCTTTCACGTGCAATACTCTTAGGAAATATCTGGAATAGATGACTATAGGAGATATCTGGAACAAGAGAAGGGGAACATTCCAGACAGGAAGATGATTTGTAAGTCAACAGTGTTTCCTCACAGCTGCAGGGAGGGGAAAGGGACAACCAACCAGCAGAAGGAGTTAACAGCCAGAGTGCTAAGGGGAATACAAAGGATTTTACAAATATACCCAGGCAGAATCAGCACAAAAGGGAAAAGGTCTATTAATAAACAAGGAGGGAGAGAAAATTAATGATGGCTCAAAAATAAAGATGACTCAAAAGGGAAAAATCACTGTTTTTAAACAGAAAAATGCAAATGAGGCAGAGGCCGTACAAAAACAGCTGCAGGGAAAGCAAAACCAGCATCTCCACATAGACACAGTCACCTGGCTGGCCTGGCCAGTGCGGAGACAAACCTATTAACCCGCTGACACACAGTGCTGAGAAGAAACCAGGGCCCTGGTTTTGGGTAGAGCAAATAAGGCACTGATTTTCTGTGCAAGAATGGACAACAAAACCAGAGCTGGGAAGAGAATAAACCCTGTTCCTATTCCTGGTGCAGAACAAAACTGGCAGTTGAAGGAGTCTGCATACTTTACACAATGGACGATGGACGCTGGTTTGCCCAGAGGAGTTATTTCAGAAGAATCACTGGGCAAAGCTTTTTAACAAGGCAAGCAAGAGGAAACTTAGCTGAACTTCAGGGTCTCTTTCTATACCATCTCCCAAACTTTTACTTGAATAGTGAATTGTAATTAAATTTGCAGAAAATACTGAGCAGAGATCTGTTGCAAACATCATCCAGAGCAGAGACATCATTCAAAGGATCCAAGAAATGTAAGCAGGAAACAAAGCAAGACCCAGCCTGAGAAAATGAAGGTAAAATAACCCAAAGCAGCTACTCAGGGGGCAAAAGCAACCTAGAAAGCAAGGCCCAGAGCCCCACGGTGCACTTAGACCAGATAGCAAGTGACTGGGGTGACCATCCCAAAATATGCAAGGGGCAGAATCTGATCACCAGCATCGTGCCATGGGCCACACCAGGGCTGTGACAGCGCTGCAGGACGCAGCATACTGAGACTCGCAAGTGGTGTTAAGGATGAACGGGATGCCAGGGGCAGGCAGGCAGCCATGAAAAACAGTGTCCAGCACCTGTGAGCACCAGGCGTGTTTGACAAGGCATGGGAGACTGGTGCACCGAGCACCCAGGGATCAGTGTAACTCCTCTGCACTCAAGGGCTGACACTGCTAGCATCGCCCCGTCACTCTGCACAGTGCGGAAAGTTACTGGGTCTGCAATGTGCCGTATTATCCAGGTATCCAGAGGGTTGCGTGCCAGCGGACAGGGGCAGGTGGGACTTCAGGTGGGGATCAGGGCTGCGGCAGGGCGAGAGGGGCAGGGCTTGGAGAAGGGATGGGGGACAGGGCTGGGACAGGCGGTAAGGATCAGGGCCCGAACAGGGGATAAGGATCAGGGATGGAACACCAGGGTGGGGGAGAGCGGGGCAGGAGCACAGCGTGCAGCGCCGGGACCGGGCAGGGTGCGCACCCCAGGCTGCTGTGCCCCCGTACCGAGCGCCCCGCCGCGCCGTGCTGTGCCGGGCCGCCCGCCAGGCCGCCGCCGTTACCAGTGGCCGGGTCCCCCGCCGCTCCGCGCCGCGCCACC
>WBMZ01019248.1:0-12477 GCA_013400975.1 Atrichornis clamosus | reverse complement strand
TTTTTTTTTTTTTAAGTTAAATCAGAGGCTGCCTTTTGATGATCTCATTGTGATAAATATTTCAGGATGTTTCTGATTCAGAAATAATGCAGGTTTAATTGAACATAAGGACAATTTCTTTACCAGACTTACTTCTTGAACGTTAGGAGAAAGAGTATACCCATTATAACAGATAACTATCCTGAATTGTGTGAGGGCATACAAGTTGGACTTACACTATGATAGAAACTTTAAGTGTTGGTCTGTGAGTTACTGATAATCTGACTTGCTATTTTCACAAATAAAATGTGATGCTAATATATATTTGTGTAAAATTCTACAGGTAGGGAGAACAATAATAGAAAATAACTTTTATATTTTTCTTCAAGTTTTCTTCATGCTCTTGTTTTATCAGAGGTAATAGCAGAAATAAGTGTTAGAATTGAGTGTGATAAAATGATAAGAAGGTGAGACGTTAATTTAAAAATTAATTTGAGAATTTGGTATCTCTGATATTACATCTGTCAGAAGGAATTCTAGAAAAGGTGCTTTAGTATATGCTTTTGAGCTCTGCAACATCACTTCTAGTGTCTTCTGTGAAGCATACAAGAAATACCTCAAGTTCAGAGTGGTTAGATACAGTGTAATATTTTCATTGCAATTTAATTCTTTGGTCCTCCAGAAAATTATATCAATGTAAGATAATAAAATTCATTACTCCATTGCGACAGTACAGTGTAGATTAATTACTTCAGCCTTGTTCTAGGTAGATCTGAATGAAGGCAAACAAATTTTTTCTTGACTGAAGTTCAGTTGTCTGTTTACATTTTCAGTAAGTGTATATTAGAGAAAACTGTTTATTATACAAATGTCCTATAAGATTATGGTAATGTACTTATAAATGTGTTTAGAACTGAACTCTGCTGTCCTCAATTAGACTTTTAAGTTCAATTTTGAAATCCTGAAAAAATATTTAAAATCAATATTGGTCTTGTCCATGCTGAATAGCTTTAACACTGTCAGTGATAAACTATCAGGTAAGACCAAGTTTTACAAAAGGGTTTTTGTTTGTATATAAGATACCTTTTTCGAGCAAGTACATTGTCAAACAGCTTTGTTTTTGAAGATAATTTGAAAGAAGGTAAAAAAAATTGGGAAGTTATGCAGAAAATAGCTCAATTTTTTTTCCTGCAATTTAATATAACATTTTATAGTTAATTTTTTGTTACAGTAGTGCCCAGAAGCTCCATGTATAAGGCTCTAACATATCAGGTGTGTAACAAAACAGTATTTTCTGCCTATGGTTTACAACTGAATTACAAAACAGAAAATAAATTTTTTCCAATAGGCAAATGGAGGGAGAATGAGACAAACTTAAAACCTCTGTGAACATCTCACCGAAGAAGAATTTTTACATAAAATGTGAGAAAGGGCAGAAGGTATCTTGGAATGCCTTTTGCATTACATGTTTTAAAGGGCATCGTATGAGAAAGGATAGTGCAGGTCAATCAATTGATCCTCAAGATGAAGATCATAAAATCACTAGCAGGAAAAAACCCCATATTCTGCATCATGATCATGTATATGAACTGTTATATAGGGTAGAGGCATTAATTTATTCTTTTCATGATAGACAGTTTAGCCTGTGGTTGTGGTTTCAACTTTTCATAGCTTTATGTTTCATGTAGTGGTTGTATTATTACTTTAAGATAAAGATGATATGGAGAATGCCAGCAGATTTATTTAGTGAAGTTGGTGAAGTGATTTGGAAGAGGTTTTTATTAAAAATGTATTTAAGTGGCCTTCAATTTATTGAATGACCTGTGCATTTAAGTTAAATTGAATTATTTTAAATTACAGTTTCTCTGCTAAATAAATTTCTTTTACCTTTGGGCAAGGGGAGAAGAAAACCAAACCTTTAAAAACCTTGAATTTTTTGTTTTGTATTAGTTGTTTCATTAGTAGCATTTTAAGGGAATTAATTTGTGTATGTATCTGTTTAGACTAAGGAACTGATAACAGCAGCTAATCTCTGAATCAGATACATTCTGATGACTAAAATGTTGAAAACTTACAACTCAAGTAAGAATTACAATTAAATTCCTCATCTAATTAGATTTTTATATGTTCAGATTCGATATCTCGCTTTTCTAACCTGAATGCATACTATACTTTTAATTTAATTTTTAATTTCTATTGTTTCTTCTTTTGGCATGAAATGCTGCATTTGAACCAGAAAGAGGTAAAAGAATTGCTAAGGTGACTGGTAGCAAGTTGTTTAAGACTGCATTAACTGCCCAAGGAATTTTATGTGATCATTCATCTGCGCAATAACAATCTCTATCTGCGTAGAAACAGCAGTGTAGCAACTTCAGCAGAGGAGCTTCAGCTAAGGTGAATTGCTTGCATTCAGACTTGCTTGCAATTTCCTTTACAGTGGTTCAGTATTGCTTCAAAACCGATCTTACGGATACAGATGTGAGAATGCTTTTTCAAAAAACAAGTGTAGAAATGACAGAATACAGTAAGAATTACACTGTTATAGGTTTTTTAATTACTTCTGGTATTTGTGCATTTATTTAACCAGACAATATAAGTCCACCTGTCTACCTCTAATTATTCAGTGATCTCTTAACACCCATTGCTGGAAAGGGCCATGAAGATCTGTAAAGAAGAACCCTTTAGGCTTTCTTCTGTGATCTCTGTTGGCTTCAAACTGTAGCAACTTTATCTTGTTTACTTGGAAGTCTGAGACCTCTCTAAAATCTTGTCTTCGGATGTCATATCCAAGAGCCTTTAGAATATGACTGAATGTGCTTAAACTGAAAAAGTTGAAGCATTCTTCCATTGGCCATTTCTACTAGATATTCAGTGTGCATCTTTTAATTGAAATAGTCTTCTAATCTGCTAAGATTATACTGCTTTCCTTGCCACAATATCCAGTCAGTTTTATTGCTTTGGTCAGATGAAAACTGGAAATTTTCTTTAGGAATTTTTAATACTGGTGTAATTGTACAGGTATTTCTTTGTTCTTTTGTAGTTGTGTCATAAAATTTCTGTGCAGTTAATCTTGAAGCACTTGGATCATACTGTTTGTTATATTAAACAATAATAAATTCAACTCATGTCATTACTTGCCATCTGAAAATACTGATATTCAGAGAAGGGAAAAATGTTGATTTTGATGTGTCTGCAAATTCCACTGTGTATATATATGTAGGAATAGTTTGGGGGTGGCAGAGTGGTTGTCAGTACTTCTGCCATTACCCTTCATTGTTTTTTACTCCCTTGTTCATTTGAGGCTTGCAAAGCAAGGAATGTGCAGTCATTCAATAAGATCGGTAGGTCCTATTTGCTTACTTACCTTTAGTGTTTTGCTTCTTTGATTAGGGTGATTAGGGTATCATCTTTTTGTTTATGTGTATGATTGGAGCAGTTGACTACCCTCAGTGATGATCACATTCTCCTTTGGAGGGAGCTCCATTCCACATTAGTAATTATTTGCTCAGTCTTTTCCACGAGGATGTAATTTCAGAATATTTATCTGACATTAGAGATTAGAGAACACCCTGTACTCAGGCTCACTGGATAAGATTGACTTCCAGTTTCTTTCTGAAGATTTAGAAGTCTTCTCTTTGTGTTCCTGCCAGCTCATATATGACTCCATGCATTTACCCCTATGCAGAGCAGATACCAGCTCACTGGAGACACGCATAGAAACTCAAATACTGTCACTTCCTTGAAGCAACAGCCTCTTAAGGACCTTAGATAAACCAGTTACTGCAGTAAGGAAATTCATCAGCTATGCAGGGAACAATACACTAGCCTTCTGGTGCGATGACCTGTGATGATGGTTTAGCCTGCACTATTGCTGTCAGTATTGCAAGTATCACCAGAGCACCAGTGTTGTCACAAGTCACACATCAGGCAGTGGCAGTTGCCAACAGTTGCATGTCTTAGTGCATGTTCTGTGTGTGAAGGTTTCAAAACATGTTGAGTGTTCAGAAAAAGAGAGAGGAAAGTAGGTGAGTGTGTGGTTCTGAATTCTGTGTATCCTTGGATGCAAGGTATTTTGCCAAGAAGTAAAAATAAAATCTAATCTCCATTAATCAGCTCTTAAGGCTCCCAATATCACTTTTTCCTTGAACCCTGTACTGAATTCCTAATTATGCCTGATGGGCTTTCTAGAGGAGACTTCTCAGTTTTTTGAGACATCCTTTGTACTTACTTCTTTACAGTTGGTGCTGGAACCTACTTAGAAAAGACAGTGGTCTGATTTAAACAGTGTAAAATAATTAATTTAAATTGTAAGGCAAAAAAGTTTAGTTTTGTGTATTTGGTTTTAATTTAGCTTTTCTTTTCCACAGTAGATCATTTTTACCTCATTTATGCATCAAAACATACTTACAAATAAATATGCCATTTGACCTGTATTTGTTACTTCTTTCTACTAGCAAAAGAGCCTCAGGACCTTTACAAGTTCTGCTTCTTATTTAATGAGATTCCTAATTTTTACACTCTAACGTATTATTATTGTTTATGATTATTAAGATGGTGTTATACAAAAAGGAATTTAAACTAGTGAACTGTTTCATGGGGGATATATCAGTTCTTTATGCATATTTTACAGTAAACTTGGTTGGTTTGTAAGTGCCTGCATATTGACAACAGCTGGAGAACTATGATGTGTTTTGGTTCATCATGGTGCAGATTTTTTCAAAGTTAGGTTAACATCAGATCACTACTTACTTAGATTAAGTTTTTTTAATAATTGTGTATAACTTAATTTTAGAGAAGCAGCGCATTCTTGTAAAGGCCAAGAACTTCCCCAGATTTGGCATTGTGCTGTGATGAGGTGTACTCTCCTTTTCATTTGCTATGGTGTGCTTCTTCCTTACTTTAGTAGCAGAGGTGACTGTGAACATCATTGAAAAAGAAGAACAAGAGCCGTTTATCACATGCCTATTCCAGCAGGCCTCACACAAAGGTCCTGTCTGTCAGCTGAGCCATTGTTAGAGGAACAGGCACCATGGAGTCTCTCATTATGACTTTGCTTCCAAGATTTGCAGGGGCTAGGACCCCTTTGTCAAGCATGCAGAAAGTCAATATAGGAATCTTGCATCTCTTAGTTTCTTTATTTTTAGGAATGTCTTCTGGTTGATAAGAATGAATACATATCTGAAAGAAAGTGAATGCTAGAATTTCAGGGACTGCATCTCTTTTCTCACAGTCTTACATCATACTCATCCATGTATGTGGGGTTTTTCAGCCATAGCTTCATTTTAAAGTTATATTTACTACTTTTCTCAGATGTTTTCAAAAGTCTGCATTCTGATGTATCATGAGGAATAGGTTCAAAAGTTGTGTATCATTTTGATTTTTGTCTGCATCTTGGGGAAGCCTGAATTATCAATTAGAAAAACTTAAGTTCAGTGAAAACCCTCCATCAGACACCAGTTGCTTTGCCTTCTACAGCTAAGAGAAAGAAATGTTACTGTATAAGTAGGGAGTGGAATACAATTAATATGCACTTGACACTAATTATGTTTAAAAGAATTTTAAGCTGGCAAAAACCACATGCTGGATTTCAGACATTAAATTTGACAGTAGAGATTTAAATAAGACTGTACCCTCAAGAATGATTCCTGCCTTTGTACACCCACTTACTCCCTTTACTATTTTAGATTTCAGCTGATAGATCTGGTATTTTCTGTGACAAATTCAGGAGGTGATGTTTTTCTCAAACAGTCCTCCATTCTTATATTGTTTTCTGACTGCCAGCATTAAAAGCATGTACTGCCATTTTAGTATCCAACACGTGTGATTACAGTGGGGCAAATTATTAGCAACACACTATTTTTCCACTTAGTGTTTCTAGCTGTGGAAATGAAATAGCCATAGCATCACAAAATCAAGACTGGAAGAGATCTACAAAATCATCCAGTCCAACAATCCATCCAGCACTACCACTGTCACCCCATAACCACTAAACTCCATCGCTCAGTGCGAGGCCCAGACACTTCTTGAACACCTCCAGAGATGGTAACTCATCACCTCCCTGGGCTACCTATTACAACGCCTGACCACCCTAATAGTGAAAATTTTTTTCTAATATCAGAATCTCCCCTGTTTCACCTTAAGGTCATTTCCTCTTGTCCTTTCTTAGTTCAACATTTGAAGAGATGGTGCATCCTTGTCTAGATTAGTTGATTAAATGCTTTTTAAATCCAGAGGTCTCTGCAGTTTTGCACTGTCTACTACTTGTTCAGTCAGTTGGACTTTTCATTCATTATAAGAATGGTGTTTCATCCCGTCAAAGCAGAATTCAAAACATTTCTGATGATATTCTATTTGGTGCAAGCTTAACAGGTTTTTATTCCTTCCACTGAAAATGTTATGTATCTGATTGAACCCATGGACAGCAGATTTGATTTTCAGTTCTGGCCTGTACATAAGCCTGTGCTATGTGTTGGTGTTTGTTTTGCTAATTTGATTTAAGTCTTAATTGTTCTGCAAAATGTCCAATATTAGTGCATGCTGAATCCGATCATCCATTTTATCTGCAATGGTGTGATGATTTTGTGCCTTCATGTTTGTGGAAACTGTATTGCTGTATTCTTTCCTCTATGCTCATTTGATGCATGAGAAGCACAGGTATTCATTAAATAAAGAGGGAATGTACTTCTGTCAGTAGAGTGGAATTACAGGCTGTCAATTTATCCTAAGTACTAATTCATCTGCTCAATGGGATTCCACAGGCTTTTACAGACGTCTGCAAAAAGAAATACTGCTCCTCACCTTTGGGAAAAGAAACCATGAAATCATTACACTTACTGCAACAAAAATGAACCAGAACATCTCTCCCTTTCACACAGGCAACAGTGTAACAGATTTCATGAGCAGATATGTTATTGTAACTGTAGATACTCGCAGAAAAAATCTATCATCAAACTCATGGTATTCCACAGACAGCAAATCACATTGCAGATTTATTTGCCTCCAGTATTGAAATGCCAGAGTTACAGGAAATTTGAGTGCATTATGAGGTGTTGCACTATGGGAACAGTTGTACATATACACAAATTCTAGTTTCATACACAACATATGACAAAACCAATTCTATCTAGAATTGTCTCAGGAGGGTAGAAACCTAACATCATTTCTCTCAGTTTCTTCAGCTTCTTATTCTGCTCCTAGACCTACTGACCTGAGAGAAAGAATAACAGTAGGAAACAAAGGTCAGTTAACAGTACACAAATCTGAAAGTCTGTACATTTGCTGCTTTGAATGTTGTTGTCAAATTGCTCCTCACAGGTTGAAGAAATTCTGTCCACAGACAGGGGGAAGAAAAAAGTGAGTAATAGTCTTAACCTACCAATGAAGCAAATTCTTAGTTTAGTACATTCCACAAAACCTTTTTCTTTAGTCCAAGGCTTATAATTCTATGTTGGATCATGTTTAATTTATCTTCTGCTAGGTTTCCTGTTGGCCTTTTGTCATCCAATGTGACATTGAAGAACTCTTCAAAAAATGAGTGGATTTTTTGCAACCTTAATTACCATAAAGAGTTCCACTTCTGCACTTGGCAACTTAATACCTTTTGTTCCAATTTTAACCACAAAGTCCTGCATTCACAAAAATTACATTTGCAACAGTGAAATTGATTAGTGTTTCATTAGAAAATAGTAAGCTAGCAGCCTCTTCTGGCTGATGTTTTTACACAACTCAACACAAATACCAAGTAATGTTGAGACATCATCTTAAAAATATTTTCCCAAAGTTTTCTCAGGCTTCTGTTTAAAACAATCCTTATATCATAACCAAGCAGCTCTGGAAAAGTAGAAAATTAATTTCATAGACGTTTCAGTCATGGACAGAAAATCCTTTCAAAGCGTCTTCCCATGAGTCTCCCTGGTAACGTCTCTCGTGCTTCACAGGGTCAAACTGTATTTTTCATAAGACTATTCAAATGAATCGTTGTGTAATAAATGTTAATCTTATATGGCTGAACTCAGAGACTGCACCAAATGTTTTAGAATGGATTCTCCTTTGATATGTTGGATGTGAGGACTGCTAGTATTTTTCTAAGTGAAAGCTTAGGGCATGTCTCTAGGCACAAGGCATTGCAAAATAGTATAGCAGTAGCTATTCTGTATGAGCTCTTTCACATTGACACATTTATTCTGTGTTACAAGAGCTTTTTTTCTGCTTTGCTTAATCTACATCACTCTTAGCTTGACATAAAAGGGTTTACACAGAAAGCTATTATGGAATATCAGTTATTTCCTCTGTGCATACAAACCTATGCAGAGAGACACTATGAGCAGTCTGTGTGGAAATTCAGAAGGCTGGATTTTAGCAATGGATTGAATGATTAACCAATATTAAATGCCAATATTACAGGTTGCAGTGCCTGAATTTTATGAAAAGAAGGTTGCTATTAGAATTCTTAAAAAAAAAAAAACATATATTACCAATGGAATAAAACTAAAGAATGGGAAAAATTTTCTGAAGAGTAAGTGGCTGAAAACTCTCTAATAGTTCTGAAATTAGAAATATTTTGCAAATTAATTTTTATTAGAGAATGATTATTTGAGACTAGTTTGAGAGCCACTGACTATGACAAGTAGTAGTTTCTAAAAGTACGGCTTGGAGACTATGGCATTTGAGGGATCGGACATCTGCCTAGCAGTGCTTGATCTTTTTTCTGATTGATTGTTGAGAGGGATTTGTACCACTCTCCTATTTCTAAGTGCACTGGGACTACTGGCAGGATGGAGGAGGGGTATTCTACTATGAATCTCCTATTTGTGCTATCTACGTGTGTCTCAAGTATCAGCTGTCAAGTAATACATGTTGCTGATCAGCAACCAGTTCCTAATCCAAGTTCCTGTTAGTGTCTGTTGAGAAAGTAATGGAAAGCAACAGGAGAGATTAAAAGACCTAGCACCAAATGCACTCTAATGTGATGGTAAGGACACTTTTCAAAAAACAAAATGGAGTTAATCACCTCAGGAAGAAGCATGAGTCAAAGCCTGTCTCATGCATTCAGAGCTACTGCTCTAAGGTACTGTATTTTGAATGATTCTGCAGTGGTCATTCCTTTTGTTTCCTTGTATGCTGGGTGTGCATCATTTCAGCCTGAATTAATGGGGCATTCTGAGAGAAAAATGGAAGAGGTTATTGTCAAGAAAACTGAAGATAAAAAATTACTTAAATATTTTTTGTGGATACTCAGGGAGAAAACAGCAAGATCTGTGGAGAGAGAAATACGTTAAAGATATAGGTTAACGTTTGGGTTTGTAGTTGTTTCGGGTGGTTGGTTTTTTTAATACTACACATTGTTGTGATAACAGTGGATTACAGATAGTGCATGACATCTGAAGTGTGGATAATAGAGAAATCAAATACTAGCTTCAGCATTTGTGCAAGGGTTCTGTCTTCAGAGGACTTCTGTAAACTTAACTTATATAAGTGAAATGTGTCAAATTTAGTTCTGGTGCATTCTGCTGGTTGAGTGGAATGAACCAGGCTATATTTTGAATGGTAGTTTTCATGCCTTTGGTACTTTGTTTAACATGGATTCTTATTTCCTTTATATACAAGAAGATTCTTGCTTGAGGAAAACAGGTAGTAGGAAACAAAAAAGCCAAAGCATACAGAAGTAAATGCAAGCATACAGGAATAAACAGTTTGGGGTTTGGGGTTTTTTTTTGTAATGTTTTCAATATGAAACTTTTTTTCCTGTCTCAGTCAAATGATTTTCCATTCTTCTGCTTCCTTCAATACTTTGAAGGACTAGAGATAGGTAAGAATAATTTATGAGAAATTATCAAGATGAGAAGGTATTCTGCAAGATAATGTGTCTCCTTTGGCTTCTATGTATGAAATCTATATAAAACCTGAGGAGGAACCTATCTTGGAGAATGATCATCTAAAGCACTTAGATGCCTCCACTAGAGGCCTCCTGTAGAGGCTCCCATTCATACTTCAACCTTTTTCTGTCCTTTCCACTGCAGAAAGTGGAAATTCTTACCAGGATTTAATTCTGGTTACATTCTTGGAAAGAAAACCTACTTTTTTCTCAGTTACGGAGCCATGGCCTGCTTTTCTACCTGCTCTTTCCTCTTCTGTCTCTCAGCTTTCCTTTCTGATCTCTTCCCTTGTTTCCCATATTTAATGTTCTTGTTTAGCACACTTGGTTTCCTGATAATATTAGGCAGATGTAATCCTTGTGTTGTAATTGCTGAATAATGACTTTTGAAGCTCTAATCAAGTTCAAACAAATTTGACAGTGGGACAGATGTCTCAAAAAAATAGAAAATCGAGTTTCTACAGTCTTACTGGTAAGGCAACAGTTAAAGGAATTGGGGCTCACATTAGTTCTTCCTTGGTTTGTTGGACTTCAGCTTTCATGTGTTCCAGCTATGCATGCATCCCTACAAAAATCTCTCCCATCCATACAGTGTGAGCCATGAATATTAGTTTTAATGATTTGGGTCCGCATCCTTTCTTTTGACATGTTCCTGTATTAGAGGGGAATGAGATTCACCCTTATCACAAAAATCTTATGTAAATCTTGTGCCCATTCTATCCTAGTAACTGGTGGCATGCCTTTATGTACCTACCTTACTGACTTCATCTTGTTTAAACTCTCATGCTGTAAACTCTCAAGAAGTGCTCAGCTTTTGTATTCTGTCTCGCAAAAAGTCCTGTGGTAACTACAGCAGTTGCTTAAATAGAAGAGCTTAATAAACATATCCTGTTTCTGGGGTTTTTTTATAAGCTGTTTTTGTTCTCTCCATTGGTTTTAGCTTGGATGCTGTGCAACATACTTCTCTGCATATTTCTCTGCTTCTTACTCCAGTGTGCATTCTTTCCTGGTACATCATATACCCTCTCTCACTGTACTCATTATCTACATATGTTATATAAGTATATTACCTGTCTTACGTATTGCCTGTGATGGTTCCTTTTGCTGTTTTGTTGGAGAATGTGCAATACTAGTTTTGTCTCCTTCAAGAATAGCACCACATAGTAGTAGAAGGAAAGTTTGCTCAGGACACTTCTTAGCACCTTAGACTGGATGGGTGCCTGTCAGTACTGGAGAGGTGAGACAAAGAGCCACAGAGCAAATTACCTGGGAGGGACCCTTAGGAATTAGTATTGTTCCCTGTCCTCAATGCCTCTGAACAGTTGTTAAGGCTGAGCTGTGTAATGTTCAAACTGAGTTCTGTATTGCAGCAGAAGCAGCAGAAACTAAGTTTTCATGCCAAGTGAGATGCTTACAAACACTGACTAAAAGTGAGATTATTAAAAAAACAGCGAATTACTGGCTTTCATTTTCACATTTTAAACCATCTTTAAACAGCACATATTCTTCTTTTTTCCATTAGTATAATACATAAAAATAACTATATACATACATGTGTAATACGTATTTTACATATATACATATGTATATATGTATCTAAATTGTTAATTTTAACCCGAGATTGCCCTGATATATTTTGGGGCTAAGGACAGTATACAGGAGGCATTAAAAGCAGTTTCTTTTGAGTTTGCACGTCCCAGTCTCCCCCTCCTTCCCCGCGTACTTCGGCCTGTTCCCTCTTTACACGTGGAATTGGGAACTTCTGAGATCTGCTCAGCACTCAACCAAATGACGTAGAAGTGCAGCAGGCAGCAACGCGGGTACCACATTCCTGACTCCTGGGTCTCTTTTCGCACCTGCTGTTCTCCTCCGTTGGAGGGCGGGAGCCTCAGCGGCCGCTGCGGGGCGCTGTCCCAGGGGGGAGGGCTGGGCTCGGGGCGCCGCTTCGCCCCTCGCCTGTAGCGCCCGCTGGAGATTTTTGTCTATTCTCGGGTGGGTGGCGTGGGAGCCCCGTTTCCCGACGGCCAGAGTTGAGGGGCTCGCATTCTGTCGCCCGCAGGTTCCTGGCACTGTGGGACGCACCGGGGAAACGCGGACGGCGGCGCCGGCGGCCCCGAGGCGGCCCGGGCGGGTGGAGGCGTGCCCGGCGCTAGGACCCAGCAGGACGCGAGGCGGCTCTTCGGGCCGGATCACAAATTCGCCGTGACTCAGTCTCTGCTCGGCGCGGAGTCAGCGGGAGCAGGTCGGTGTCCTGCGCCTATCCGGCGGCTTCTGGCGTGCTTGGGGGCACGAGAGCTGGAGCAGATCGGGCGCCGCCGCGCCCCTTCTCTGGCCCGGCCTTCCTTTCCGCCCGCCCCCGCCCGGGCCCTTCCGCGCCGCCAACCGCGGCCGCCTGTTGTGTGCTGTTTTCCAGACAGCCAAGATGGAGTACGAGTGGAAGCCCGACGAGCAGGGGCTCCAGCAGATCCTGCAGCTGCTCAAGGAGTCCCAGTCCCCGGACACCACCACGCAGAGAGCCGTGCAACAAGTATCCTTGGCCGAAGCTTGGGAGGCCGGGGGTGGCCGAGGGCGGGCGGGGGGAGTGCGGCCTTCGCGGCAGCGGGCCCGGCGCTGCGGCAGCCGGG
>WBMZ01019244.1:0-25361 GCA_013400975.1 Atrichornis clamosus | reverse complement strand
GAGCTGCGGGCCCGAGCCTGCGGCCGCGCCCGGCCCGCAGGTACCGCGGGGACCGGCGGCGGCTCCGGGGCTGCCGCCGCCCGCACGGCGCGGACACCGGGGATGTGCGCGCGGGGGGAGGAGGAGGAGGAGCAGGAGAAAAAGGAGGAAGCGGAGGCCTCGGCCGCGGGTGTGCCCGGCACGGAGCGCACGTGTCGGGGGTGTGAGCGGGTGCCGGTGTGGGGGACGCGCACCGGTGGGTGCCCCGAGCGGGGTGTGCGGGTGGGTGTTTCCCCCGCCGTGCCCACCCCGGGTGTGCGAGGCTCGCTGGGGACCCTCCCAGCCGTCCCACCCGGTGTCCCCATGCAGGAGCCCCGAGGGTCTCACCCCACGGGCCCCGTGCCGCGGGCAGGATGTGCCCGCACTCCATCCTCGCTTCTCTGTCTATCCGCGGGTCCCTTCTGCAGCTGCCTGGGTGGCTCTGAGCTCCTCTGTCCTGTGCCAAAGCACTGCCGGGTGGAGGTGGTGGGTGGCACCAATGGGTGGGACGGTGGGACTCGGAAATTTTCATTCTCTGATATGGAAAAAATAATACTTTTTTAAGCCTTAAAGCAAGCGTTTCAGAGCTGAGCAGCAGTTGTGCAGTATGGATGCTTCTCCTCCGGGAGCACACAGTTATTATACTGTGTTATTACTTTGTTATTACACTAGTTTGTCTTCATTTTATTTCCAAAGCAGGCTTGCACTTTGGAATTCATTGATTTTTGAACAATGCTCTTCTGTTTCTTTGTCTAACTTCATATTTTTGTTGAGCCATTACTATTGTCTCTGTTTTGCTCCTGTGTTTAAGTGGTATTGCCTGCACAGCATTCCTGCAGTTTGGATCTGTGTCTCAGCATCTGTGGGTACGAGGGGCAGCTCAGTAGCCGGGGTTTCATTCATTTCACTCCATTGTCTATGAGTGCTGGTGTCAGTGGTGCCCACACACAGATCTGGCTGTGTGATCAAAGCTGGAGCTGGTGATGTGGTTTCCACCCTGGCTTTGTAGTCCCTAAATAATAAGCTGAGGCTTTCTCTTCCAGGATGTTTGTGCTGTGCTTGTCCAAGCCTGTCAGCTGGTTCCCCTTGATCAGGAACATCTTGTCAGCAAAGTTTGTCAGCTCATCCATCACTTACTTAACAGATATCAGGTAGGAAAAGTTTGGCCATGCCCTTCCTGTGTGCTGAGTCCTGGTCCCTCACTAAGCCAGGAGGCTTCTGTCTTTTTCCAGGGCTGTGGAGTTGACCTTCAGACAAAATTTCTTGGATTTGCACTGTTTTACTGATTTATTCATAGCTGAGGCTCTGATCTGGTTCTAGCATGGTTTCTCATAAAACCAGCTCTCAGTCAGAAGTGATTGACCAGAAGAAATACTCTTGGTTTTAGACACTTGTGCTGATTTATCCCTTTCTTAAGTCTCAGCTGATTCTGTGCTGGTGTGTGATTTTAACAGCCAGATCACCTGAGTTTGTGACCAATATCTCTGAGTTTATCGACTCCAGCAGTACATGGTGATGTTTATCTTGACCACAGTCTTTTTCTGTTACGACAGGTGATGGTTGATGAGCAGAACTTGAATTTCCTTCTCTCCTACTGCATCTCTGCTCTGAGGCAGTGCAGCTCCTGGACACATGTTGAAATTCTGCAAGCCTTAGCAGCTCTTGTTTACAATAATGGGCCTAAATGTCAGAAGGTGAGTTTACGACTAAGAGAAAATAACAACAAAAATATTTGCACCATTGCTGTTTCCTACTTTATTTTTTTTCCTGAAAGAAAGAGTAAAAAAGTTCTCAAATTGTGTTACCTTTCATGCTAAGACTAGATCCCATTTAAATAGTGACTGATGTTTATGGGAAAGTTGAATTTCAGATGTGTGTATTAATAATCATTCTTCCCATGTGGAATACTCTGTAGCAACCACCTTTAAAGAAGGGCACAGGCTTAGTCTGCAAAGCAACCACCCCGTGCATCAGGCAGGCAGAAAGAACACAGGGAGCTTCAAATTGCACATTACTCCACAGGCTCCATTGAGGATCCTGAAATTCATCCTGTAACCAGATCAGGGCTTTAGCTGGGCGCTGTTTCAAAGCAGAGACTCTCGGGTATCAATCCTGTGTGAAGCTCCTTGTTTCTGCAGCTGACAGTGTTTGAAATACTGAATCCTCCTGCTGTCACCAGCTCGTGGCAGCTTGCAGAGCAGTCTCTGCTGTCGGGCTGAGCACGGGGTGGTGATGCTCACAGTTTGGGAGCTGCCAGCTTGTGTGGGCTTGCAGCCCATGTAGTGGCAGCAGTTTGGAGCAGCAGTTGTTCCTAGCTTAGCTTCGTGTCTGGGAAGAGAGCGTAAACTGGGACTCAGCTGAACTGTGCCCAACTCCATCCTTTCTTAATACAAAATAAGAGAACTTAAGGAATTAAGATTTCCATGTTGTTTTTTAGAAACATACTCTCTCTCTGGAATCCGAAATTGCAGCTGACAGTTTTTAGGATTTGTTTTTACTTCTCATTATCCTGCTTTGATTTTGATTGGTAATAAATTCAACTAATTTCCCTAAGTCAAGTCTGCTGTGCCTGTGATGGTGATGGGTGAGTGACCTCTCTCTGTCCTCAACTCTGTCCTCAGAGCCTTTCCTTATATTTTCTCTCCCCTGCCCAGCTGAGGAGCAGTGGAGCAGTTTCGATGGGCACCTGGTGTCCAGCCAGGGTCCACCCCCCTCCCACGATGTTTAGCCCCCAAACACAAGAGCCAGGAGGCTGAGGGAGGAGCACTGACCCCTAATGACTCTTGGTGCTTTGTTTCAGCATCTCCCGGATTTGCTGGGCAAGGCTGGGCTCCTGCTGCAGCTCAGTGACCCTGCCCAGGCAGACGTGGAGCTCCGGAGGGCAGCCGTTCGCAGCATGGCAAACCTGTGCCTCAGGTGTGTGCAGGCCTTTCCTGGTGGGTTGGAGCAAGGACATCTGCCAGCACAGGGCCACCAAAAGATGGGCATGCATGAGTTTGAAATGTAGAGCTTTAGTGCTCCGAGATACTGTGTCATAAACCGTAGACTCTGAGTCTTCTGGGAATAATTTTACAGGGGTTAGTTTAGGGAAGAAAAGAAAAGCTGTTGTGCTGTCTGATTTTTCCTGCAGAAAGTTTCCTTTTTTTCTCTGTATGATAGAGCTGGTCCCTTTCAATCAGCCATCCATCCATCTGGGGCTCCTTGGGCTGACAGAGGGCTTGGGTCAGACTTGGTGTAACTTTATGAACCTGTGGATGGACTGTAAACCAACCCTGCGTGTCCTCCTGCTCGAATTTTAGTGTCCCTGGACAGCCCTACTTGGATGAGTCCTACAGAAGTGTCTGTTTTCAAACTTTCCTGAGTGTTCTGCAGTCTTCAAAAACCTCTGATGTGGATGACATCACTTTCTGCATGGTAAGTGTGAGTCTAATTGTCTAAAATACTCTTCATTAGGAGATTGTGCTGCTGGAATATATGGAATTTGGAATGTTGTCAACCGAGATTTTGCTTTAGTAGTCTATAATTTATATTACTGTCTCAGTAATTATGGTGAGCAAAACTGTAGTTGCTTGGAAAGTTCCTTGTAAGATGTGAACCTTCAGCATTTTGGGAAGGCAAAGTAAATCGTTGTGTGTTTTCAGTTACTGCAAAGTGCACTGAAAGGTGTGCAGTCGCTTCTCAACGGTGGGAAGATGAAACTAATGCAGACTGACCAAATTGGAGCTCTTCTTGCAGTATTAAAGGTAAATCCTTAAATCCACCTTGGGAAAGAGGCAGACACTGGAAGGTTCCAGATGTTAAGCGGGCAACAGTTGAAGATGAGCAAGAGGGAGCAGAGAACCCTGAGCGTGGGGGGAAATGGAGTGTGAGGTATAAAGAAAAATACATTGAGTTTCTCTCACAGCATCCTAACTGCACTTCCCACAGAAGAATGTGAGAGGAAGGTGGGAACCTCGGGCTTTTTTGGACCTATTTAAAATCCTTGTAGATGTAGATGGATTTCAGATGTAGCATAGCTGTTACTTATGGGGAGAGGCAAGGCCTGGGGGAAGGAGCCCAGCTGAAAATTGGTGAACACCTGAGTAAATATACAGTAAATCTGTGTATGGAAAAGGGACAGAACACTAACATTTGTGTTCCTGTTGCAGAAATGCATGTTCCACGGGCTGCCAGGACTGAGCATTGAGGTGCCCACAGCCCTGTACCCTGCTCCCTTACCTCAGTATGATAAAAGGTCACCTGCCAAACAGGAGCAGTTGGAAGCAGCCACCTCTAAGCAGTCAGGGGTAAGCTGGGATGCTCCTAATTCTAGAGCCTGTTTGTTGTGGTTGTGTGGAACCTGTCGTGATACTGGTGTCTCTTCATGTTCTGTGCATGTGATACATTTAATTCTTTGCTTTAAAGATTGTGTTGATTATAAATTCTAGCTTTGGAAACTCAAGTGACGTGGACAAATGGCTCTGCAGAGCTTGGCTTTCCTGGGTGAAGCTCTGTGCAACAGTTATTCATCCATAGCCAAGAATTCCTGGCCTGCAGGCACGGGATTGCTGCGTGCAGACAAACCAAAGCTTTAGATTTTATAAGTTACATTTTCTCTCCTAACACTTGCACAATTGTTTGACTCTTTCTTAGGGAAGTCAAGTTCATCTAAAGACTGATTTCTTGCCTCATCTGTTCTGCTTAACCCTTCTGCAGGTTATTTTTTAACCCTGTAAACATTTTGGATTACTGATTATCTGAAAGACATCAGAGAAAATAAAGTTATATAGTCATGTTGATTTGTTTATTTTTAGGTGTTGAATACCTAGTGTAAATCTGAAAGAACGACAGAAGTTTTTAATGTTCTGCTTTAATCACTTTTGTGTGAAATACAATTTTAACCAAAAGTTTTCTTGGATATATTTTGTTTTACTGATGAAGAAGCCAAAGCTTACTTTTTGAGGCTATTCAGTTATAAATGCTTACTTACACTAAGGTGAAATTTTTTGACTGTTGCTATCAATAAGCAGAATGAAAAAATTTAGATAGTAAGAGTGACTATTTTTGTTTGTACAGTGTTGCACAGATTTGTAACTGCATTTATGTATTGGTTAAGTGTTGGCTAAGCTAAATCTCATCTAAAAACTCATTCAGAAACTTGTATAATTTGATGTTGGTGTACCATACTTTCTTCTTAGAACCGAAGAAAAAAGTCCAAAGGGAAGCAAAAGAAGGGAGAGTTGGGGGAAGAAGGAAGAGAAGATTCGGGGGATGCAGGAAATGAGTCAGTCCTGGGAGCAGACATGCTGAAATTGCACCTGGGGGATGTGCAGAACAGCCCTGGTCCGGATCCTCAGCCTCGTGCCCCAGATCCTGCCCCCCTGCCTGCTGGGAAGGATCCCTTGTCCTCACATTCCACGGGGTGGAAACGGATCAGCAGCAGCGAGTCGGAATATTCCGATGCCGAAGGTGGAATACAGAGCAAAGTGAGGTGATTGTTGTGCACATAAACATAAAGCATGGGATCCATAAAACACTTCCACGGGATCCTTTGTTCGTAATCCAAACTGCTGAGGAAATCACTTTCCCTTTTGATTTATGAGATGGTACGGGAAAATTGGAGGGCAGTGATTTGTACTGGTTTGGAAGTAAATTTGTTCTTCCTCTTCCTGTTCTTGGTCTGAAAGATTTCCTCTCACAGCCAGCCACTAACACCAGTGAAAGAGGTGAAGCCCATTACTTGTCCCTGCTGCTTTCATTAATCTTTTTGTTTGTGTTTAAGGTCTTACCAAGCCAATGTTCGTCAAGGGGCTCTGGCCTGTTTCCTCTCCACTATAAAATCCATAGAAAAGAGAGTTCTTTATGGCTACTGGTCAGCATTTGTCCCTGATGCCCCTGGTATTGGCAGCCCCCAGTCCGTGTCCCTGATGACTATTGCTCTAAAGGACCCTTCTCCAAAGGTGAGACACTTCTGAGTACAAAAGTTATTGTGTTCCTCCCGTATTAACCTTAGGAGTTGTTTTCTCTGCCCTTCAGTATTTGGCTACTGCATTTGTATTGCTTGGTCACTATACCCCAAGAAATAAATAGGATGTATTGGTTAAGGAGACAAAGGATTGGGTCTATACTGCTTAAAGTTATGAAAAGAAAATGGTTGGAGTTGAATTTTCTCATTCTAGAGTGGATTTCATGCATTTTAAAATTCCCCGTCCGCTCAAAGGAGGTGTTAAAAGGTAACAGAAATGTTTTATCATTTCAGACCCGTGCCTGTGCTCTTCAAGTCCTTTCAGCCTTCCTGGAAGGTTCTAAGCAGTTTCTCTCTGTGGCTGAAGATGCCAATGACCACAAGAGAGCTTTTACTCCCTTCTCTGTCACCATTGCTTCCAGCATCCGGGAGCTGCACCGCTGCCTGCTGCTGGCCCTGGTGGCAGAGTCCTCTTCTCAGACACTGACACAAATAGTCAAGGTAACAGCACTGCAAATGTGCCACATGCTCCCAAGGGGTGATGTTGCTTTCTGGATTAGATTACACAGAATTTCTGTAGCTGTTGAGCACTGAGGTGGTGGTGGGAAACAGGCTGTTGTCATCTCCCAAGGCTTCACTGACTGAGTCACCCTGCAGAGTCGTGGCGTCACAGAATGGTTTGGGTTGGAAGGGACCTTAAAGATCATCTCATTTCAACCCCCTGCTATGGACAGGGGCACCTTCCACTACACCACATTCCTCAGAGCTACATCCAGAGTCCTGGGGTTGCTTTTCTCTTCATCACAATTCTCTTTTGTCTGCATTTCTTTAGCCTTTTTGGAGCTCAATGAACCTATAAAATGATTCTAAAGAATCACATTTACTGGAACCAAATTGACAAAAAAATTCTTCCATGGGCTGTTAAAATTCCTTGGACTTTATGCCATGTCACAGTTAAATTCTTGTCCTTAGGAGCCAAATTTGTATCCAGTGTTCACAGCAGATAATTGGGGTGGTTTTTTTCAGGTGCCCTCAGATAATTAGGTGTCTGAGTGACCTAAATTACAAATGTAAGAACAAAGCTGTTGGAGGCCAGGCTGACATTGTGAGGAGCACCTTTCTGTGTGTTTCAGTGCCTTGCAAACTTGGTTTCCAATGCTCCATACAGCCGATTGAAACCTGGGCTGCTCACCAGGGTGTGGAACCAGATCAAGCCCTACATCTGCCACAAAGGTTTGCATTCGCTCTGTATGTCTTCATTCAGCATTAATTATTGCACTATATTGTGGATTTCCCCCTCCTCTGTGCTTCATAAATTCATAATTCAATAGCAGTGGATGTTTGTATTAACCTGTCTTGTCTGAAAGCTGCTGAAGGAGGATGCTTGACTGTCAGTGAGATTCTAATGGAGGTTTTTTGTCTTTTTCTTTTCCCTCCTGTTTTCTCTTGCAGACGTCAACGTCCGAGTTTCCAGCCTCACGCTGTTGGGGGCAATAGTCTCTGTCCAAGCCCCTTTGCCAGAGGTGCAGCTGCTCCTGCAGCAGCCCAGCTCCTCGGGGCTGAACAGCAGCGGCAGCGCGACCCCCCGGCGCTTCAGTTCCTCTGAGCAGTGGAGGAAAGCCCTGCCCTCGGCTGGGGAAAACCCTCAGGACAGCCCAGCAGGATGTGCAGCTCCAGAGCCGTGCTGGCTGCTCCGCCTGTGCGTTTCCATCATCGTCCTGCCCAGGGAGGATTCCTGCTCCGACAGCGACGCCGCCTTCCCGTCCCTGTCCAGCGTCTACGAGCCGTGTCCCCTCCGGCTGGAGTCCCTGCAGGTGGGATGCACAGGGAGCTTGGTTCATTGTCCAGCTGCCTCCCTCAGCCAGAGCTCAGCCGTGGGCTCCCTTTGCTCCCCGTTCTCTCAGGGAGATTTCGGCTGAGGCGTTTGCTGGTGCAGTGGGGCTGGGCTGCTGTGACTCAGAGAGAAACGTTTTGATTCCGTGGCCACAGCACGAGTGTCCCACAGGAAACCTGCTGCAGCAGGTTCATCTGCCTCTGATTTTTATCTTTTATATTCTTAAATATTACCTGGTTGTATGTGCTGGCAAACTGTGGGTCTTTCCCATGAAAACTCCTCCGTAGAGAATTTAAATTAAAGTTTTGGTGGAAAACACTGGGGAAGGGCTCTGCAGAGAACAGTCTGCAAAAGAGCTGTGGAGTGACTCAAGGAGCACCTGTGAATGTTGGGGCTTGGCCTTGTTTTTGTTCATGTAGCCACAGAAAACAGTAAGATTTTGTAACATGCATCCCAAGAAGTTTCACTCTTTTTCTGGAACAATAAATATTTGTTAAATCCAGCTTCACGGAAGGCAGCAGCAGCTAGAGGAGGTGCAGAATGTCTTGTTCTCACACTCTTGCTTAGGTTTTTTTGGCTACAGGAGCCCTCACAGTAAATAATTCATAGTGTTGCTACCTGATAGTGCTTCTGTGGCTCTTCTTTGAACAAGATAATGGAACAGGGAGGGTTTTAATGAGCTCTGGTATTCCAGTTGTGCTGCAAGGTGTATCTGTTACATCAGGGTTCAGTATATGGGGTTGATTAGCCCATTAACATCCTTTCAGTGTGAATTTGAGGTGTTTTGGGTAAACAGAAGGAAAAAACGCTGAATGGAATTTCTTTTGTTCAGGTGTTGGCTCTTCTTGTGAAAGGTTATTTCCCTATGGCTCAGAGCTATTTCCTAGAGCTTGGAGAAGTGGCTTGCAGATGCATGGAAGAAATGGATCCATCCATTCAGCTTCATGGAGCCAAAGTAAGAGCAGGAGGACACATCAACATTGTTTTACCAAGTCAGCTGTATCTATCTGTGTGCTTTGCAAGGGCAGATGAGTGGTGATGAATATTCAGAGCATCTGTGTGTGTGATGTAGAAATGCAGTACCCTGACACTTTGAGAAATGCACCTTCCGCTTCCAGTCTTGAAATCTCAGCAGAATTTCGTTGCTCTGCTGAGTCACCAGGAAGCTTGGGAAATGCAAGGACTACAACACTGGTCCTCCTCTGATTGAGCATCAGCTGGTGCAGGAACTGTACTCTGTGACCCAAAGGAAAGCTCAGAAAGATTTCCTCTTTGTGCAGCAATTTGTTATGCTGTTCTAGCTGGAGACTTCATGTAAAAAAACCTTTTCCTCTAATTTCAGTACTAGCAGGGACAGAACAGTCCACACCAGTACTGAATCTTGTGTTTGTGTCCCTGGGTGAGGAGATGTAGTCCTAGGTTAAGATTCTGTGTTCCATGGTCCCTGAGCCACCCCTGATGAAAACCTCCTGGTTTTTTGTTCTTTGCAGCTTCTGGAGGAGCTGGGCACGGGTGTCCTGCAGCAGCACAAACCCGACTCTCCCACTGCCCCTGAGCAGAGGGTGCCTGTCAGTGTGGTGAGTGTGACATCCCACCTCTCTGAGCTCCTGCCTTGGACTCTGCAAAGTCACTGGCACAGACACAGATAAATAATGGCAGGGAAGCAGGAGGGGACTCGGACTGCAGCTTTATGGATGCCAATATGGACAGATTTTGTAGACTTCCTGCATTGTTTTGGCAGTTGTTTTTGTCTGTAGGTAGCAGTACTAAAATGTCTTTAAAATGTTTCTGAAGGCCGAGTATTTCAGGCTCCAAACAACTGCAACACCTTCCATGTGTGGAACACCTTATGCTCCCTGCTGTATTTCTTAAGGATGGTCATCTTTAAGACAGTGTATTATAGAACTTAGGCATAATTGCTGAGTTTAAAAGATAAACCTGGCTGCTTCTCCTGTAGGTTGTGACTTTCTGGACAATGATGTTAAATGGCCCTTTACCTGGCACTCTGCAGAGCTCCCCCCACGCCACCCTCCAGACAAGTGCCTGTGATGCCCTGTCCTCGATCTTGCCAGAGGCTTTCAGCCTCCTGCAGGTAAGAGAACACAACCTTTACATGGGGTGTTTTTACCTTTGAGGTTTTGTCCTTGTCCACCAGGTTACAGTGGTGTAAAGCCTTTTAAAACTTATCGACAGAGAGTAAAGAAACTTTCCAGGATTATATTTTTCTTTACGTTCTGGACATGGTGACTGTGGAAGTCTGGAAGAGGCAACGTTGGGAGTAATCAGTCTGTCAGAACTGTTAAACTGGGGGTCACAGCAGCTGTTTGGCCCTGCCATGAACACCCAGCCTTGGCAGTGATGCACAGGAGATGGAGGACAAGAACTTCATGGCATATGGCAGGGGTGAGGGATTGTTACTCTGCTGTTTAATTCTTTGAAGAGCCAGCTGAGCCAACAGTCGGGGCCTGACCTTGTGCACCCATTTGCAGGTGTGGTTTTTCCCTTTGCAACATGAAATATACTTTGAAACATGAAAGCCTTGGCAGTGGATCCCCCCTGCATTGTGCAGCTCCTTCCGTGTCACTGTGTCCTTGCTGGGGAGTGCTCTGCCAGGTCTCATTTGCCCAGGAATTGCTGGTCCAGCAGTATCTCTGGAATTCTCCAAGTACAGCGTGTACTTCATCCCCCTGTACTTTGATCCCATCCACTCTCTTGTCCCTGTGGCCAGGTGGGGTCAAGCCAGTGCCCACTCTGACCTCTTGTCATGGGCTGGTGAACGGACAACCTGCCCAGGCTGACCTCACCCTGCCTGTCCTGGTTACTGGAGGGCAGAGAGGGAAGGAAGGCAAAAGCAGCCCCTCCTGTCTGTGTTCCCTCTGATGGGCCGTTCCTTCTGCTTTGGATGGCAGTTAATGTTTTGGTTTCCCTTGTGGCCTTGCCTCACAGCAGGGAGATCCTGTGTGCTGGAAGCATTCCCATGCCCTGGGAGGGCTCCTGAAACACCAATTTACTTTGTTTAGAGCATGCTCTGAGTGGAAGCTCCTTCAGACACAGGGTCTTTCAGAGCATCTGTGAGTCCCTGTGGGACAGAGCTCTGCTCAGGGCCCCCCACTGCCCCTGCTGCTCCTCATTGCAGGGGGACCAGCAGATCCTGTGTGTCACGCTGCTGCTTGGCCTGAACCACAGCGAGAACCCCCTGGTGAAAGCTGCTGCTGCCCGTGCCCTGGGAGTCTACATCCTCTTCCCGTGCCTCAGGCAGGTCAGAGCCAGCCCCTTTCCCTTCTCCTGAGCCATTTCATAGTGGGTTTGATGAACCATAACATGTGGAACATGAATTCTTTTGAAGTTAATTCGTTTTACTTTTGGTCTGTAGTGTATTTACAGTTTTCCTTCCTGTCTCCAGACCCGCTCTTGCCTTTTGTGTGAGAGCAGAATCGGTGCAGCTTTAAGTGAGGTGAGGCAGAAGCCAGAGGGCCTCATGAGTGAGAGGAAAGGAGGGAGGCCAGGATCTTCCCAGGCTCTCAGGGATGGAAGCTGGAGTGGTTGGGTTGGCAGAGAGGAGCTGCGAGAGGTGAGGCAGAGCTGGGATGAAGGGAACAGCTGTGCTCTGTGGAGTTTAGTGGTTTTGAGGCCTTTTCCAGCCTTAAGGATTCTATGATTTTAACAAGTTTTCAATGTGAAGGCTTCAGTTTTGCTTAGAACTAAGAAATAAAGCTTATTTAGAGAAAAAAGCTGGGTTTTTTTCTACAAAATACCATCTTAGCTTGGCTGAGCTGGAAGATTAGTTTTCACCATGTGGCCTTAAGTGAATAATTGTAATAAAAAAACTTACGCAGTAGCTGACTTTGGAGTTTAATTCCAAAATATTTTTAAAGAAAATCCCTTACCACAGAACATGTAATGTTCCATAGAAGAGGAGATTAGACAGGCAGCTCAACAGGGAGTTTGGAGAAGCAATTACTTTAAGAGTGGGATTTGATGAGTGTAAGGTTGGCAGTCCAGGCTTTAATTATGTTAAAATCCAAAGTAACTAAAGCACCAATGAACATAATAATACATTGAAGCCTTTCAGCTGCAGCTACCCAAGAGTGGTGGACTTGGTCAGCATCAGGCTTGGGGTGTTAGTTAAAGGTCAGACAAAGCTGCAGAGAGCACCTTAAGCTCATTAAAAGGTGTCACCTAAAAAAGAAGAGTAAATGAATAGGGCTGGTCTATCTCTCATTTTCCCTGGAAAAGCCAGAATGTGTTACTAAGGAAATCACCGGAGTTTTGAGACCTCTCTTAACTTTGCAGCGGTGTTTGCTTTGACAGGATGTGATGTTTGTGGCAGACACAGCAAACGCCATTCTGAATTCCCTCCATGACAAGTCTCCCAACGTCCGTGCCAAGGCAGCCTGGTCCCTGGGCAACCTCACAGACACTCTGATCATCAACATGTACGTGAGACACCGGCCTGGGTGAGACCTCCCCGGCCCTGGCCCCAGTGTCACTGTGGGCTGCTGGCTGTGTGACAGGACACGGCCTCAGGCTGTGCCAGCAGAGCCTCGCGTTGGCCATCAGGAGGGATTTCTTCCTGGAAAGGGTGGTCAGGCACTGGAAGGGGCTGCCCAGGGAGGTGTGGAGTCCCCATCCCTGGAGGTGTCCAGGGAATGAGTGGATGTGGCACTGGGCTGGGGACAAGGTGGGGATCAGTCACAGGGTGGACTCGATGGTCTCAGAGGTCTTTCCCAGCCTAAAGGATTCTGTGATACTTAACAACAAAACAGCCAAAATTTGGCATAGATCCACCCTTTGCCTGTGTGTCTACCAGTGTGTGATGCTGCGTTTAAGTATCCTGTATCCATCTGGGGACACCTTCCACTATCCCAGGGTGCTCCAAGCCCTGTCCAGCCTGGCCTTGGACACTTCCAGGGATGGGGCAGCCACAGCTTCTCTGGGCACCCTGTGCCAGGGCCTCCCCACCCTCACAGGGAAGAGGTTTTTTCTAAATCTGATCTAAACTACTCAGTTTGAAGCTATTCCCCCTTGTCCTGTCACCCTAAAGAGAGACTCTCTCTATATTCCAAGTTTACTTTTCTGTTTTCCATTTCTTGTGTGTTGCTTGATGTAATTACATGGTTCCTTTACTTTCAACATAACACAGGAGTAAAATTAATAAATATTTAACCCTTCCTCAAGCCAAAGACTGAGGGAAGCCCAACCTACTGTTACATTTTTAACAGGAAAATAGTTATCATATATTCCTGCTACAGAATGGCCCCTCAGCAATTCCTTGCCCTCTGTTTTTTATTACAGACTTAAGCATTGCTAACCAGCTTTCTTGCATTGATAGTTTGGTTTTAAATTAATAAACATAGTGGTCACATGCAGAAAGGTCTGCCTTACATATTAGCCTTCTAAAGAGTGAAGGTTGTTTGGTCATGGGCCTTTATAAAGGGTTGTATCACACCTTTGGGGATGGATCAGCCGAGCTGGGTGTTCACAGGGTGGTTCTCCTGCCAGGGAAACCATGGGACAAAACTTCCAGGAGGAACTTTCTGATCTGCTGCTGCTGAAATTGTTACGGTCTGCAACGGAAGCATCCAAGGACAGAGACAAGGTAAGACTGAGGGGAAGCAGGGTGGAGTTGGTGTAGTTAATTCTTGCATTAAAAAAAAAAAAAAGGGAAAAATGCACCAGTTACTTTGGGTCTCTTTGCCCCAACGTTGGGGGAAGCTGCAGCTCAGATCCTCCCCTGAGGGTTTGGAGGTTTCCTGTGTGGTTTGGCTCTCAGGGAATTTGGGGCTTTTCCACAGTGCAGGGATTTTTGGTTTGGTTTGTGGCTGTTTGCAGAGAATGACCTTTCTGGGGGCGTTTAGGCAGACACAGTGTGATTGCAGCTGTGCTCCTTGGTGGCTCTGAGGTGGTTTCACAGCAGGCTCGACAAGATCTGCCCACACCCCGAAAAGCAGCGAGCTTTTTGTGCCTTCCAGGTAAAGAGCAACGCTGTCCGTGCCCTTGGGAATGTGCTCCATTTCCTGCAGCCCTGCCACGTGGCCAACCCCAGGTTCAGGGAGGCCATCGAGGAGTCCCTGCAGGCCCTCATTGCCACGGTTGGCAGCGAGGCCACCATGAAGGTGCGCTGGAACGCCTGCTACGCCCTGGGCAACGTCTTCAAGAACCCTGCCCTGCCTCTGGGTGAGAACATGCTCCCCCGCCCCTGGGCTCCTCAGCAGTTGTGGTCCTGGGTGGTGGAGAAGAAGGGGGGAAGCAAACGGAGCTGAGTTTCGCTGTCAGAGCTTTCCCAGGACTCTTCCCAGTGGAACAGGCTCAGCTCCTGCCAGTGGCAGTACAGGTGTAACTGCTGGGTTCACTGGATCTGTCATGGTGGAAAAGAGCGTGAAGGTGGGATTATAGCTGGGAATAGACACCAAATGTTTTGTAAAATTCCAGAAGGTTAACTCTTTTAACTAGTATTTCATTTCATAATCCCTCATTCTCCTATTTAAACCACAATACATTCAATAAATGTCAGCCCATTAAATATTTAGGAGACATTTACAGTTTTGCATATTTTGGCTGATTTAAAAGGGGGTTTTTTTGTTGTTGTTGTTTTAGGAGAGGCTCCTTGGGCCACACAAGCATACAGTGCCCTTTCCTCTGTAGTCAAGTCCTGCAAGAACTTTAAAGTGCGCATCAAGTCAGCCATGGCCCTGTCCATCCCCAGCAGGAGGGAATGCTACGGCTCCACGGAGCAGTTCTGCCACATCTGGAGTGCCTTGGTGGTGGCCCTGCAGAGGAGCGAGGACACCGAGGACTTCCTGGAGTTCAAGTACAGCTCCAGCCTCAGGACCCAGATCTGCCGGGCTCTGCTGCACTTGCTGAGGCTGGCGAGGAGCACGGACCTGCCCCTGGTCTGGGCAACGCTCAGGGAGCACGGGGAGGCCATCAAACCCTACGTCCTGCAGTACCTGAGATCCGCGGGGGACGACGGCGAGGCGGGAACGCACGCGGACCTGGGAGACAGGGAGAGAGGCCTGCAGGGAGCCATCGACCACCTCAGTGGGATAGAGAGGGAGCTGCAGGGCAAGGCCAGGGTGAGGGTGTCCCTGTACCTGGAGGATGTCCTGACCAACCACGCCAGTGCCACGGAACTAACGGAGGCTTAGGAGGAAACGCCCATTTCAGTGACCAAAACTTGCCCAGGAAACACCGGCCTGTGCTCCCTTACACAGGGCATCCAGAGGGAAAGTTTCCTGCTGCTGATATTAAATATTTTATTTCAGACTTATTAATAAGAAAGAAAAATCTCTAGAACTTTGTTTTTATATTATTATTTTTTATTGTGATGTTTGGTGAACTCTGCCACTGTCCTCCCTGGGATTGGTTTGTGCACTTTGCTGTTACAGCATTGCCACCTGGAAAACAAATGCCTTTTCCTCCTCTGTGTGTTTTATAAAGCAGCCTGTTCCCTCAGCTTATCTCAAAGCATTTTCTTCCTATTGCTGCAGCACCCAAAATCATGTTTGTAAAGGAGGGGGCTGGAAGAATTTTGTTTTTCAGAGCACTGCAAATGTTGTCACTCTTGTGTTCCTGCAATAAACCCAAATATGCCAATATTTGAAGAATAGCTGAGAGCAAACACCCTTTGCCTTTACCTGTCTGTGTTCCCAGTGTTGTACACCTGGCCTGTGCCTCCCTGCTGCCTCCACTCGTCCTGGCTTCCAAAAACTCAAAATTCCTTGTTTCCAGGTGGATAGTACCGTGCTGCATAAGCCAAAAAATTCAAAGTAGGCTCTCCAAGGCTGGAACTTTGGCTCTTCAAGCACCTCTGGGGGAGGTGCAGTGATGTTCTAAGAGCACATGGATTTATTCCTGATTCTGGAGTTCTGGCCCCGTCCCATTCCTTCCTGCTGGTGTTACCTACTCTGTGTTTGCTCTGTGCTTACTGTGCTGATAGCTGGGGGAGCACTGAGCTCTCTGATGTTGCTGGGGACAAATCAGCACCTCCAGGAATGAGCAGGGCTCTGGGGCACTCAGAGTTAAGTGCCTGCTGTCCTAACCCCGGGCTGGATGTTTGAACAGAGCTCAGGGCAAGCCCTGCCTGTCGTAAAACCTCTGGGGGATACAAAATTCATCTGCTTTGTTCTTCCATCCTGGTTTCAGCAGGCCTCAAGTGCTGAGAGTATCCCAAACCTCCTGGGGTAAAGGAGTCTTTTTCCATGCAGGGATGGGGCCAGTTCTCTGCCAGGGATGATTTCTCCTGCTGTAGCCTGGTCACTGGGATGGAGGCAGAGCTGAGCATCCCTTCTGGGCCCCATCCTGCCTCTGCTTCAAGTGACACATCCGCACTTCAGCTCCACTTGCTCCTTTTCTCCCTGGCTGCTGCAGCTCTACCTGAAGCCATCTTTGGGCTCCCACACCTGAACCAGGCCTGTGTTTCTCCGCTGCCTCGGGCAGAAATCTGCCTTCTGTCAGGGCAGAGCAGCAGGAGCTGTGTGGCACAGGGACATTGCTGGGGGGACACATGTGTAGGGTGGAGGGGGCAGGTGTGGACAGCGAGGCCAAATTTCTGTGGGCAACAAATAAAAAGCTTCTGGTTGTCAGTAACGGGATTCAGCTGTGCCTGGCCATGGCCCCACAGCTCCTGCTGCTGCTGCTGGCTGCACGTGGCTGCGGAGCTGAGGGAGCTGGAGGGGCACTGGGATGGGCTCTCCTGCCTGATACCGAGGTCAGTGATGATTTTACACATCCCTTCAGTGTCAGATGCTCTCTCTGGGTGCCTGGCAGAGCAGCCTGGGCTGTGTGTGCCCTGTGCCACCCCTCGCTGCCAACGAGAGCCCCAGGGCTGGACACAGCCTCGTCCTCCAGGGCCTGGTGGGGCACGAGGTGCTCGGGCTGGGGAAAGGCAGCACCTTCCCCACCACCCCGGCCAAGGTTTTATTGTGCTGCCTCTTTATTGTTGTGTTTACAAGCCAGGCACTTTATAGGTTTTCCTATGAATAGTTCCAAGGAGAAGGTAATTACCTTATCACGTGCAGGATGATTTATAGCCAAGGTGGCAAGGGACATTCAAGCTCCACATCGGCTCCGTTTGAAAGACAATCCTCCTGTTCTTCCGCGGGGTCACTGGGTGGGGGAAACAAAAGGGCTTTGGTGCCCGGCCTGATCCCAGCCCGGGGATGTCTCCTGCGGCCCAGCAGCCCCAGAGGGGGCGTTTTCCTGGGCTTGTTGCCCACCTGCAGCCCCGTGGGTGCCCCTGGGGCTGCCCGCGGTGGTGGGTTCTGCCCTGGGCAACCCAGCAAGGAGCAACCAGAGGGTTCAGAGCTGGGCTGGCAGCTCAGGTTGTAAAGTTCTTTGTAAATGCCCACGTTCCCAGGATCTGTGACCATGCAGGGTGTGTCCAGGTGGCCGTGTGGCCTGGGTGGGACCGGGCTGGCACGTGCCATCATGTCTTGGTGAGCTGAAACGCTCGGTTTTGTTGGCAAAACTCCTCACCAGGGGCTGCAGACCCCCTTACAGAGTCCATGGGGGCTGTTAAACACCCCCGTCGCCTGCACCGAGCGATTTTGACTGTTATTTTTATTTTTAATTTCATTTTTTCCTTGCCCCCAATAACTGCCTCTATGACCGGGGAGCAAAGAGTGATTTGCCCGTTACCCTGGGGCTGCTGCGCCCTGAGCATCCCAAGGCAGCCGCCTGCGGGTCCGGCGGCCCCGGTCACCGGGCCACGAGGTGGCACCACGTCCCCGGGCACGGCGGGCGCGGCCCCGGCGGCGACAGCGGCGGCTCCGCTTGCGCGGGGACCCCTCGGTGTGGTCCTGGGGGTCCCCTCGGTGGAGTCTCGGATGTCCCCTCGCGGGGTCCCCACGGCGGAACGCGGGTGCCCCCTGCCCGAGCAGCCCCGGGAGGGTCCCCCGGGGCCGCGGCACCCCCTGCCCGCGCCGCAGCAGCGGGATCCAAGCGGGTGCCGACACAGCGGGTTCCCTTTTCCCTCCTGGTGCGCGGCCACGGGTGGGGCCGATGGTTTTGGCCCCGGGGCATCGGGAGGGCTGTGACGCCCCTCGGGATGCGGGTGGTCCCTCCGCGCAGCCCCGGGGCCACAGGTGTCGGTGGTGTCGCTGGTGTCAGTGACGTCGCGCCGTGAGCAAGGCGGTGGCGAGGGCAGGGGTGACTTCCAGTGGCGGGGTCAAAGGGAAGAGGCTGATCCTCAGTTCATGCCTGCTGTCTCTCCCATAAAAAATGGCTCCGCGCTATCTCTCAGGCCGTCCCTCCCTAGGACCCGCTAATTCGGTGATTTTTATCCTGTCTGTTTTCCTTTTCTCCCCCTGCTCCACTGCAACCTCCTGGCGCTCCCCCCGGGAGGCTCCGGGGTCGCCGCTGATGGATGGCGACGGCCGGCGGGGGGATTTTGGCACAGCCCGACCCTCGGTGGGTCTGACCTGGCTGTCACACCAACCTCCGCTCCCCGGCCACGCTTTTCCCGGGGGTTTAAGCCTGTTGCAGGAGGGATCCCAGCAGGAAGGGTGTGGGCAAGGAGGGAAGGAGTGTGGAAGAAAACCGTGAGGCACCCCAAGGCTCTGGGCACCGGCAGCGCCAAGCAGGGATGGGGACAGAGGGGCTTGGAGAGCCCCGGGAAGCAGGACTGTCCCTGGGGTCATGCCTTGCTGTGCCACCCCCGGGAAAAGGGAGCCCACGCTGCTCCGGGGGGGTCCTCCAGCTCCCCGGGAGCCCAGACTGGTATTTCAGTCTAGACGTGCTGGTATTTTTTCAGTCCAGCAGATTTCCTTGATGGCCCAGCGCTGAAGCAGGGGCACGCTCGGTGCGCTGGCACCGGCGGCGGCTGCAGGGCGGGGGGTTCCCATGGGGGCACGAGGGGCACAGCCTGGGCAGGAGTCCTGCCGAAGGCAACGTGCCCTATCCCTGCTCCTGGAGCGGCAGCAGAAATGCTTGCACCGGAATGGGAGGGAAAACTATGTGGAACTTGAAATCTGCTCATAAACCCGGGCTTGCCGGGTGGGAGACTTGCCGCATCTTGCTCGAGCGTTGGCCCACGTGCAGAGGGCTGCGAAGGGCTGGGTGAGAGCCTGATTCAGCAACCACCCCCATCCCTGCTGCCCCTGCTGCGCGCGTGCTCCCGCACCGGCAGGGCTGGGCTGGGTGAACACTTTGGGGGCGACCAGCTCGGTGCTGCCGGAAGCATCGCCGTGACTCGGGTCAGTCCCGTGCCTTCGACGCTGCCGTCTCTGGGCTGATGCTTTTACCAGCCTGCCTGCCCAGGCGATGCACTCCGCGTGCCACCCATCCCGTGGGGACCCATCCCAGGCTGTACCAGGGGGACAAAGGCGGCTTTCAGGGCCCCGGCCGTGCTTGGGCGGCCTCGGGGATGTGTGAAATTCGGCTTTGGCCCAGCTCCTTCCTGGAGCGGAACTGTTCTCAGCGAAACCGTCCCCACCACCCGCCCTAATGGCTTTTCTCTGTGCGCCCGCATTAATGAACGCGAGGCCCAGCCTAATCAGGGGGAAGCCATGCAAGTAATTGCTTGAATTTTTAATTCGGGGTTATGATAGGGGAATCAAAGTCACACGGCAGCCGCTGAGGCCGCCCGCGGCTCCGCGCCATTGACTCCTGCAATTTGCTTTTGATTTTTGCCCTCCTGGCTCCCCCCACGGCCCGGCAGGGACCCCGCTGGGGGCCAGGGCTGGACCCTCCCAGGGAGGGCACCTGGTGGAGAGAAATGCACTTAGGGTGGGGGTCCCACCTACAGAAGGGGCTGGGATGTGCTTGGCTGTGCCCACGGGGGTTCTTGCCACAGGTGGGAAGTTGTTGCCAACCTCCAACTGCATTTCCTAGCTCCCAAAACCCTCTTCCAGCTGTGCTGCCTGCGGGGAGTTGGGTTTTACTTTTCTTGTAACTTCTCAAACTACTCTGGTTCCGTTACAGCAGCTCTTGCCCTCAGCCTGGGGAGCCACCACTGGGGACCCCCTGCCTGGAGCACAGCTGGTGCCACCATCGTCACACAAAGGGGCAAGAGACTCAGACAGGCACCCACGGCCATGGGGTGACACAGGGGATGGTGGGGCTGGCCAGGGTTTGGGTTGGGGGCTGCCTATAGTGCAACCAGGACTCACCACCCCAGATTTGGGACCCTTGTCCTCGGGGAGCTCCCCCAGCCCTGAGCATCCCCTGGGCCTTGGCACTGGCCACGCTGCTTTTGTTTTCCCAGAAAACAACCCCACCTCCACGCTGGTTCCAGCTCGCTTCCCTCCTCTTTGTCTTAAAATTAATAAAGAGTCAGAGGACGCACAGCAAAGCCGAATGGCATCCGTGCAATGCCTGCCCCTGTGGGGACACGGCGGCCATCAGGGCCACCCCTGCCTGGCACCAGGATCGGGGTGCACCGGGAGGAGCCGGGGCCGGTGCCGCGCTCACCGTCGGGCACAGCCACCCGTGGGACGGTCCCCGTGGGCACGGGGGAGCCTCTGGCTGCCCAGCTCTGCCCCGTGACCCCGTGTTTGGGGTTCGGGCCGCTGTTGTGGTGTTCCTTGTGCCGCGATTCCTCGGGCAGATAGCATTGTTTGCCCTGACACGTAAGCCAGTGACAACCTGCAGGAGCTCTGGCATGGATTCCGGCCGCTCTCCCGGCCTGCCCCGCTCCCAGTGCCTTTTTATAGCCCAGCAGAACTTGTTTTGCTGTGGCAGCGAAGCAGAACCTGAGTGTGAGCTGGAGCTGCAGGGGGACGTGTGTGTGGCTCACGGTGGGTGCTGGGTCACGTCCGCACCCCTCCAGCCCCAAACACCCCCTGCAGCGAGTCCCTGCTCCCCCATGGCTGCCCAGCTCCAGCGCTCCCCTCCAGCTCAAGACCTGGGGAGGCTGAGGGAAGCCCCGAGGTGTCTGGGGTTTTGGGGTGTCCCAGAGTGGGCTGGGGGCATGCTGCTGGGGAGGGGATGTGGTGGCCAGGCCACCGGCACAGGACACATTGTCATGGCCATGGGACAAGCCGAGGCGCTCCTGAGCCCGACCACCTGTCCCCATGGCAGAGTAAGGGGACACCAAGCAGCCCCAGAGGGGTCCCACCTGCAGGTGAGGGTCCACCAGCCCCCGCTGTGTCCCCCCAGAGCAGCAGAGCCTCGGCACAGGATGGGAGGTGAAGACAGATTATGAAAGTGTTTCTTTGCTTTGCTTTTGAGAAGGGAGAACTTCAAAGGGGCCATTTATCACCAGACAAAGAGAGTCGCGAGTTATTTGCAAAGTGTAAGGGAGAGACATTAATTATCGGCGTGACAGACAAACGCTGCTGCCGGGTGTCCTCCTGCCCACCCTGTGCCCCGTCCCAGCAGGTCCCGGGTGGCTCCTGACCCTCCCAGCTCCTGCCTCGCCTCCCTCCACCTGTGCCAGGGGGACCTGCGGGGCTCTGGGTGAGGGGACCGGGCTGAGGGGTGTCCCCAGGGCGACGGATGTCCCCAGTGTGGGTGCACACACATGGCTGGAGGGGCAACGTGAGGGTTGCCCATTGTGTCCCCACTGCTGCCAGCACAGCCCACCTGGTGCCAGCTCTGCCCCAGTGCTCCTGTTGAGTGAGACCAGACATGGTGGACACCAGATGAAGATAAATCCATCCCCTTCAGGGCTGAGCAGCCCCGGAGCACCTCTTCCCAGATGATGCCCAGGTTCACGTTCACTGCGCTTGGAGCAGGGAGCACGTGGGTGGAAAAGAGTTGTTTCCACACCAAAGCCTTGCTCTGCAGCTCCATGACAGCTCGGACACGTCCCTTCCCTGGGAGCTGAGTGGGTTGTGCAGCACAGTCACTGATGAGGCTTCTGTCGGGTGTCTGTGGGGTCTCTGTGCTGGGCACTGTGGCTGACAGCTGATGGGGACAGGGACAGCAGGGCTCAGCCCAGAGCTGGGGCACCAGACCCCTACAACTGAGCCTCTCTCCCAAAAGCTCTGCAGAGGGAGAGCCATGGCTCTATCCATTATCTGGAAGGGAGAAGACAAGGAAAGAGATCATTTGCATCCCAAACCAAAGTGCCAACAGACGACTGCCCTGGGGGGGTGAAAGTGGCACCTCTGTGGTGTTGGAGGCTGAATTTTGGGGTGCTGTGGTGTGAGGGCTCCCCATGGCTCTGCCGAGCGAGCCCTGCGGGGCGGGCAGATCTTCCTTTCATGTCTGATCCCTCCCGAAACCACAGCTTCCCTTCGCCCCGCGCGGGGATCAACTGCGGGTCATATTTAATAAAGGTGGGGATGGGAGAAGCCTTCAAAACATTACATCACCCCGGTGTGGGGGAGGCGGAGGCAGGCAGGGAATGCGAAAATCTCAGCGCAAGTGGGGGCAGAGGAGAAAAAATCTCCATGAGGGGGTTTAATGGCCCTGTTTTGGTGGGAACTCTCTTGCCCACTGCCCGCGAGGTCAGAGGCGGTGTCTGCACGCGCTCAGGCGTTAAATGAAACTGTAAGGCAAAAATGAGAGGCAGATACGAAATGCGTAAGCGCGTCCGTGGCAGAAATCCCCCGGCGCGGTGCCCGCCGTGGGGGCTCGCAGGAAGAGTCCCACCGGTGCCCTGTGGCTCCCGTGTCCCCGCTCTGCCTGGTGCGAGGGTGGGCACGAGGCTGCCCCAGGCAGGACGTGGGGGTGCCCTGGATCCTCTGCCGGAGACGCGGCCGTGCGGTGCCAGGAGCAAAGTCCCCGCGCCGCAGCCATGCCCGTGGCTGACCCCGCTGTGACCGATGGCTTCACTGCCAGCTGGGAGCTGCAGCCGGGGCTCAGGGCAAACACTGCTGGCCCCTCCGTGGTGATGGAGGAGGTTGTGGCCGTGGAGAAGGGATTGGCTGGACGAGGCAGTTGCACCAGGATGGTTATTCCCTCCTCGTGGACAGTGAGAAGGGACGGGCTGCTGGTTTGGGGCTGCTGGTTTGGTCCTTGCAGCCTCTGAGGTGATGGGGAGCGGGAGGTGAGGCCATTCCAGCCCTGGGCCAGCGTGGGCTGGCTGCAAACCAGGTGGCTTCGGAAGGTTGAGGGGCAGAGCGGAGCATGCTCAGCTCAAAAAAACCCTCCCCGAGCAGCCGCCCTGCGTTCCCAGCCGCAGTCACCTCCCGCTGAAAGCTCGGGCTGATGCTCCCGCCAGGCTGGTGCTGGGAAACTATGTGCTCCCAGCCCCTGGGGCACCCACCGGCCCCCCGAGCCGTAATGACCACGCTCTTCTGCTGAGAGGAGTTAATGAGCTGTGCCGGACAACGATGGGAAAAGGCCGCTTGCAGTGAGGCTCCTGACATCGCTCGGAGGAGCCGGGCGTGGAGGAAGGGGGAAGAGCAACGGGGTGAGAGAGATGGACCAGAAAACGATATCCACTTCATTAGCCAGGTGGTTCCAAATGTGTGGAAACAGGACAAGGTCCAGGTCACCCACTGTGACAGAACATTATTATCATGCGATGCCATGAAGCCTGTGCAAAGACCAAGTCAAAGCTCACCAGCCCACTTGAAAGGGAAAGGGGACCTTCTCAGAACAGGAGCCAGGCTGTTCCCAGGCTGGGGCACGGTGGGGGTGTCACAGCCCGTGCCGGGGGGTCTGGGCACTCAGCCCGGCCCCTGTTCTCCCCCAGCACCTGCGGAGCCTCCCACAAACTCCGCCCTGGGCAGGAGCCTGTGAAGGGGCAGCGGTGGGAGCGCAGCCTGGGGGGCACGGCGGGTGTGAACCCACGTCCTGGGGGCAGTGGGGGGCTGCTCGGGGGTGGCAGAGGCTCTGCACAGCCCCAGGGGTGTGTGGTCTGGTGTCTCTGCCATCAGCTGGGATCTGGGGAGCTTTGGGGTGATCAGGGCCCCTCTATGGTGTGAAGGGTGAGAGCACCTACGGGTGCAGGGACCTGGTGGGCACGTGCCCCTCACGCTCACAGGTGGGAAAGCCGGGCACAGGGGGTCACTCCCCCAGCAGCCTGGTCCCTGCACCCCACAGACCTTTGGGTGCAGGGCACAGCAGAGCTGGGGGGCCCCTCACCCTCAGTGCAGGCCAGCAGACGAGGATTCACAGCGTGCCAGCCAGGTGTGAGGGAGCTGCCGTCGCCTCCCTGGCTGTGCAGCCTCAGCACGTGGGAACAGAGCTGGGAATTTGCTGGGCTGAGGGCTTCAGGCTTGGAGCCAGGAAAGGGCTTTTTGGGATTTTTCAGCCCTCTCTTCTCTAGGTTGTGCTCAGGCTGCCACATGCCCATGACAAACCCTGTGTGCCCATCGTGTGCTCACCCACAACCTCCCACCTGTGGCTGTAGCTCTGCCCCTCTGTTCCCCAAAGGGTAGGGGGACTCCAAGGGTGCTGCGCTGCCATCCTGGCCCTGAGCTGCTCCTGTTCCAGGAGCAGGAATGGTTTCATCGACTGCAGCAGCCTGTTCAGTCTGTGCAGCTCCCGACACTCGCTCCCGCCGGCGGGCACAGGCTGTTCCCGGCCAAGCCGCGGGGCTTTTCCCTTCCCTTCCCTCTGCCTGGCTCTGCTGGAAGCCAAGCTGCCCCCAGCCCCCTGGGATGTTTACCCAGGAGGGGATCCATGGCCAGCAGTGGCAGGGACCAGGAGCTGAGCTCCTGAGGAGTTCTGGGGCTGTTCTTGGGATCTGCCACGAGTGCTGGTGGCTGGCAGGATTTTCTATGTGTTTTGCAATGAGCAGAAAACTCTGTGTGCTGAAAAATTTGACTGAATTTCAGACTGAAAAAGTCTGAATCTGGGCTGGAAATGCTGGGTTTGATGCTGTCGGCCTCTGCCAGGGCTGACATTCAGGTGCCAGCCAAGAGCAGCAGGAACTGGGCTACCAAAGTGGAAGTGCTTTGGGCAACCAGGGGGTCATGAGTGGAGATTTCAGCCCTGCAGGGTCCCAGGTCCCTCTGCACCATGCTCTGGGTGTGGTGTTGCCTCTTGTCTTGTGCCCGCTTTGATTTAAGTGAATTTGTTGATCTTTGGGACTCAGTGCATTCACAGCAATAGGAAAAGCAGGTTTTATTCAGAACCCAGAGGCCAGCTTGGATCTCTTCCTCTACCCATTCCCAAACCTGTTCCCTGCTCCCAGCCCTGACTGCTGCCAAGGGTCAACAGGGGCTTCGTGTCCCCCGCGACCCCTGTCCCCACAGTGTCCCCTCTGCTAACTGAGTGTCCTTCTGTGCCCTGCACACCTAATGGCAGTGAGCCTGTCCCAAGAGCTGCCCCACAGTGGGGGCCATGACCGCCATTGGAAACCCCCAGGTTGGGGGTGCTCTCCTGGACCCTTCACAGCCTGTACTCGCTCTGCGCCGGGGCTTGGGCAGCGGGACCCCGCAGGGTGGAGGCACAGGGGGAGAAATGTCCCTTGTGAGATGTAGAGCTTGGCCCCCTTCCAGCGTGGGGCACAGCGCCCGAGGGAGCTGAACCCACCGGGGTTCGTCGTCTGGCCCCGGGGGCGCGGGCGGAGGAACGTGTTCCCTTCCCGGGGCGCGACGGGCACCGGGACCCCCGACGGCAGCCGGGTCTGGGGCGCTCAGAGCCGCCGTCCCGTGCGCCCCGTCCCGCCCGGCGCTGCCCCCGCCGCTCCCCCGGGGCCTCCCGCCGGCCGCGAGGCAAAGTCCG
>WBMZ01019225.1:0-28459 GCA_013400975.1 Atrichornis clamosus | reverse complement strand
CGCGGAGCCCCGCGGAGCCCCGCCGAGCGCCGCTGCCGCCATGGCCAGGTGAGCCCCGCCCGGCCCCGGGCCCAGCGCGGCCCCGGGCCTGGCTCAGCCCCTCTCCCCCGCGCTCCGCCTACAGCTCCCCCGTGTCCCGAGTGGTGTACAACGGAAAGCGGAGCGGCGGCCCGCGCTCTCCTGGCGCCGGCAGCGAGATCTTCACGCCGGCCCACGAGGAGAACGTGCGCTTCATCTATGAGGGTGAGCGGAGCGGCGGCCAGGGGGTTGGGGACGTGGGAGGCGCGGGGCGGCCGAGGCGAGCGGGCCCTGTCCCTGTCCCCGCAGCCTGGCAGTGCGTGGAGCGTGACCTGCGCAGTCAGATGGGCTCCGAGCGCGGCCTGGTCGAGGAGTACGTGGAGAAGATGCCGAACCCCAGTCTGAAAGGTGCGGTGGGCAGGGGTACCGCGCCGGCTGTGCCGGCCTGGGAGTTGTGCGGGCCGTGCAGGGGCTGTGCTGCCTCTGCCCCCAAAGTCTCTCCTGTCTCCCCTGCAGCGTTTAAACCCGTCGACCTGGGTGATCTGAAGAGGAGAAACACACAGGATGCAAAGAAGTCCTAAGGCGGGTCCTCCTTGTGTATCGGCTGCTCTCCTAAGGTCCTCAAGCAGATTTAATTTGAGATTTTGTGTTGATTTCTTCCTCTGGTCTGTGCTCCTAAAAGCCTGTGGGAGAGCCAGTCAGCTTTGGGGCTGGCTCTGAAGCTGCCTGAGGTCAAGGATGCCCAGGGGCTCACCAAGGCTGCCCAGAGCCTGTTGCAAAGGATTCCAGCCCCCCGCTCATAGCTTTCTCTGGCCTCAAACTGTCCTTCCCCACTTCATGCTGAGCTCCCTGATCTTCTGTTCCCCTCCTGTCACTGCCCTGTGCGCTGGGCTGGACAGGGCCGAGGCAGATGCACTGTTGGATTGGGCAGCACTTGGTCTCGCTCCCCCTTGTGCACCGAGGCTCCACAGCTGCTGGGACTGGCTGGAGGTGGGAGGGACAATCGGGTCTGTCCCTGTGCCTGGAGGCACAGGGGCAGCCCCTGTCCAGCCCTCCTGTGCATCTGAGGACGGGACAGGCTGCAGCCAGGCTCCTGCCAGTTCCCCTGTGGCAGCAAGTTGCTGCCTGGGTTGCTTGCTGCCAGGGCACGTGGGCCGCATCTGAGGCCAGATTTTCTGCGTGCTTAGATCAGACCCAGGTCCCTGTGGTGCTGGAGGGGGAGCTGTTCCTCTCCCTACAGATGGAGAGAGGTGGGGTGTCAGCACTGGTCCCAGGCACCTGAGAGGTGCTCAAAGGGGCCCAGGCCACCTGCAGCCCCACAGGGGGCAGCGGCCGTGGGGGCAGCCATGGGGCTGCACAGAGCAAGACTCAGGGGTTCCTCACCCTGGCACCACTGCAGTTTTTTACCAACACCATTTTCCAGATATGCACCCTTGGAAGAGACCTGGCCACTCAGCTTGCCCTGGGTGGCCGTAGGTGGTGGAACTGCACCAGGGGCGCTTCCTTAAATCATTCACTCTTGGCAGGGCTTGGATGGTTCCTGCATCATTGCCTGAGCCAGGAAGAGACTGTGCCAACCTCGCCCATCTGAGCTGCCAGTCTGCTCCGTGGGGAAGGCGGGCAGCCCCCTGCCTGCCTGTGCTCCGAGCCGGCAGGGATGGGGCTGCCGGGCCTGCCCAGCACCAGTGGCTGTGGGAGGGCTGCGGGGTCTCAGGGCTGCCGGTACCTATCCTTTGTTACAGTCCTTGAGCTGTACTATACCCTTTCCTTTCTGTGGTCTGTCCCTTGAGGAGTGTTGTAAATAAAGGCTGGTGTCCTTTTGGGGCTGCCTTGGTGTGGTGCTGTGGCCTGGCCTAGCTCTGGGGTGGGGACAGGGGGCAGAGAGGAGCCATATTTATTTTTTGCAAAGGGGCCTTGGCCTCATACTTGCTGGGACTGTTGATTTCCCTGCGGGCAGGTGCAGCAGACACTGCGTGTCGGTGGTACAATGCCCTTGGGCTCGGGCAGTCAGCATCCTGGGAGCTGTTGCTGCACTCAGGATTTAAATGTTGAGACTATTAATACCCTCGTATCCTCTTCCCTCTCCTGCTTTAATGGCATTTAGGCTATACTTAGCATTGCTAGAATTTCTGCTCAAGTGCATCTTGACACTTCCTATGACCCTGTTTACCTCCCATCACCAAAACATTCCTGGGGTGCACTGCTTGGTTCTGGCATGGCAAGATGGGAGCTCTACCCCTGTTGCCTCCAGAACCACCCCAGACCCCATGACCTTGCAGCTGCAGGCAGTGGGGGACAGGCAGTTGTGGGCAGTGGGGGACAGGAGTTGATGGTTGTTACTGTCACTGTCACCCTCTCCTTTGACTCTTCTGGCAGGATGGGCTCTATGATGTGCCCCATGTCCAGGCAGCCTGGTGGGCCAGCAGGGCTGACCTGGCTTGAAGCCCTGAGCATGTCCAGAGCTGTGTCCTGTGTCCAGGAATTGGGGGAAGAGGATGGGAAGGAGAACCCATCCCAGCTCTGTGCAGTAGCCACCCCTGGGCCAGGCAAGCTGCTGGCTGGCTGCCATGGAGCCCAGCACTGACCCCCCAGCTGGACACTCATCTGGGGCCATCCCAGGGGCTGCAGGACCCCCCCTGGGGGCCCCACTGCAGCCCTGCCAGCCTCTACCTTGTTTTCCTCTGTGCTCAGGCACAGTAAGGCCAGAGGCAAGCTCTAATGAAATGTACAAAAAGTATTCTATAAGCAGGTGATTATAAAGACTGATACCAAATTGCGGGGTGAGAGTGGTGAGGCGGTGGGGGTTAGGGGTGTGAGGGGTGAGGCCGCAGGCCAGAGAAATCAGGTTGTTTACCTATAAAAATCGACCTCGTCAGGGTTTATTTCCCTGTGCTTTGGACACAGTGCTCTTCATTAGATTAAAGGGTGGGAGGAGGAGAGGAACGTGTTTGTCATCAAATTAGGTGGTGGGAAGAGGCCTGGCAGCAGGCAGAATCGACTTAGGAGACCAATTTGTGGTGCTCAATTCCCTTGATAAAGTGAGAGTTTTCCTGCAAGGTGCCGTGCCCCAGGGTGCCTGGCTGTGCTGTGGTGGGGGGCTCTGCCCAGGGTGCCTGGCTGTGGCAGGGGTGCACTGATGGGGGCGCACTGCCCAGGCCACCAGTTTGGGGGTAGGAACTGCTTCAGCCCCATTCCATGCCTTGGGACCAGCCTCGGAGCCAGGGACTGGCACCACAATTGTGCAATCTGTGGACGAGTCTCTTCACTTAGGGCAGTGAGGTGCTGGCATGGGCTGCCTGGAGAGGCAGTGGGCGTTCCATCCCTGGAAACACTCAGGGCTAGGCTGGGCTCTGAGCAACCTGGTCTGCTGCAGATGTCCCTGCTTACTGCGAGGGCTGGACCAGGGGACCTTTAAAAGGTCCCTTCCCACCCAGACCATCTTGCACATCTGGGTGGGCTGATGGCAGTGCCTTCATCCCAATGAGCACCCAGAATGAGTGGCTTCCACCAGGCAGCTGATAGCTGTGCCTGCCTCTCTGTGTGTGTGTGTGTGTGTGCGTGTGCGCGCACATGTGCATGCATGTTTGTGCGTGTGTGGTGTGTGTCTGTGTGTGCACGTGTGTGTGAGTGTGTGCAGACCATGCTGCCCGATCTGTTTCCTGGAGTGGGGGTGCTCCCAGGTGCTGGCAGAGTAGACGTGAGTGACACCACTGTGGGCAGTGCCAGGCCATGGCAGGGAGGGGTCCTGTCCCAGCAATTCTGCAGTTATGAGAAAGGATGGTGGTGCAGTTCTGTGAGAGCTGGGTCCTTGGGCTGGGGCCAGCCCCATTTCCAGGGGAGTCCCAGGAACAGTGCTGCCTCCTGACCCAGCTGTCCTGGGCAGTGGGGTGGGTCTGTGGTTACTGGGGAGCTGCTGGCCAGGGCATGTGGCTCTGTGGGAATTGGGGGTGACCAGGGCACAGGGCTGCAGACTTAGCTCTGTGGTACAGGCAGTGCCCAGCTCTGGGGCACACCTTGCTGGCGCGGGTTCTGCGGGACATGCCCTGGTGCAGGCAGACATTGGGCGCTTGCACGTAGCTCTTGGTCACTGGCAGACACTGTCCCTCCTTGGGGCTATTGGGCAACAGGGGCAGTGGGACACGGGGCAGTGCTGGGGGCTGCCCCTCAGCGCCACGGGATACAGGACATTTCCACAGAGACACTCCATGACCTGGGGCTAGCTTGGGGTCCATGAAGGGTCTCCGTGATTGTGTGGCATACATGGGGCCACCCTTGCTGGGTAGGGTCTGGGGGTCTCCACACCCTCAGTGTCGAGGGGCCAGCCTGGCTCCAGCAGGGTGTCAATGGGGTCCACAGTAGGGTGTTGCTACAGCAACGCTGGAGCAACAGGCACAGGGCACGGCACGGCGCTGTGCCATGACCATATTTACCTTCCCAGAAACCGCTTTCGTGCTCCAGCAATTTGCCTCAATTAGGCTCATTACCGTGTCAGGAGGCCGCAGTGACGGCAGCGGCCATAGGGCCGTTGGCTCTGCGGGGACTGCCTGGGCTACTCTGGCACCGTGGCTCTGAGCAGGGTGCTCAGATCCCTGTCCCCCTCTCTACTCCTGTCCCCATCCCTGTATCTGGGGACCTGGGAAGACCCCAACCCCTGTGTTCCCATCCCCTAGCCCATTCTGCCACAGCCCGCGTGTGGCCACAGCCCCTGTGGTCTCACAGCCCCACCGTGCTGCTGCCACTGCAGCCTCCAGCCCTACAGCCCAGACCCTCTGTCCCCTGTCCTTGCTGCTCCCATCCACACTGCCAGTGCTGCACTGGCCCTGGGCACCGGGTCCTGCTCGGCTGGGGCAGACAGCAAGTTGTCGAGTAAACAGAGGAAAATTACTGTGTGCTGGGCTGGGTGCTGTTGCTGGAGCCAAGCGCTGCATGGCTGGGGCCATGGCTGCTTTCCCCATGCCACGGCAGTGCCACTGATGCCTTGCTGTGGTCTGGGACCCCACTGCCCGCAGCAGACAGTGTGGCCCCTGACGGCTGGCATGGGTGGCAGGGCTGTGGCCCTGGGATGCCGGTGATGCTAAATCCCACAGGGTGGGATTTAACGAGAGGTGGCTGCCCACCCGGGGCTGCTGTTTACTGTGTGGGGCTGCCAGGGACTGCTGGGGTGCAGCTCCAACTCTCATTCCCTGTTCAGCATGTCCCCTGTGCCAGGCTGTGCACAGGGCCTGGACAGCCAGGAGCTGTCACCCACTCAGGGACAGGGGACGGCGTAATGGGTGATGGGCACTGCCCATGGCCAGGGCCATGGGTGGTGAGGGGCACGGCAGGGCGGCTGTCCGTCCTGCCGCCACCCCTCAGGCAGGGTGACCCCAGCAGGGAGCAGCAGCTGCCTAATCCCCACACAGCAGGCAATTGTGGTGCCCAAAGCTGCGGCATCCGGGCTTAGTGCTCATGTGCACAGCACAAGCCTCTTAGGGCACTGCTGTGACCCAGCCCTGGCCAGCCCGGCACGCTGGCACAGGGGTCCCACAGTCCCACACCCACTGCTGCTCACGGGGTTCAGCACTGCTAGCAGCTGCTGCCCGGCCACGGCCTGGGCCAACTCCTGGGAGAGCGGGGGAGCTGTGAGCAGAGCCAAATGATTTAATTAAGGGCTCCTGGCAGCGAGAGGATAGAGCCGATTAGCAGCCAGAGGAAAGCGCGTGCTGGGGGAGCTGGAGTCCCGGCTGGCAGTGCTGCAGTGGCTGCTGCATGTCTGCCCCACTCACCTGTGCAGTGCCGTGGGGCAGACAGTGGGACAGCTGGGCTGGGGGTCAGGCAGTGGAGCAGTCAGAGGCACTGTTTTCTGGTGCAACCCATCCCTGCCAGGTGTTCCAGCTACCCGTCCATAGCTGTGGCCATCATCCGTAGGGTGCTCAGGAGCATAGTTCACACATGTCCAACATCCCTGGTGTCCCCAGTCCCCACAGCCCACAGAGAGGCACACACAGAGCTGGCCCTGCAGCCCGGCATGGGCCCACACCTATTTACAGGTATGACAGATAAATTACAGCACTGCGCACAGGGACTCAAAGGCACACAAAGGCAGCACCACAGAACGAACTCCTACCCTCGCAGACCACCCCTGCCCCCTCCCCCGAGAGGTCCAGGTCACACTTGCCTGCCTCATTGAGTCCATTGTGTGTGGGCCCAGCGCAGCACCCTCATTAGGGCAGCAGGCCCCAGTGCCCACCAGTGCCTGAGGAGGACAGGGCAGGGGACAGCAGCACCCCAGCGGCTCAACACAGCCCTCCCGCTTGGCTGTGGGGTCAAAAGTGGCTCTCGGCTGTGGTCTCAGGAAACTCATAGCAGTGATGGTGGTCCCCCAGGGTGAGGTGCTCGGCAGTGCTGCGCCCGCTCCTCTCGGAGCGTTGGGAGCTGGGGTGGTGGGCCAGGCTGCGCCCCAGCCCATTGGCGCAGCCACTCACCAGCTGGTGCTTCTCACAGGTGCTGCCGGCGCCATTGCGGGCGCTGGGTGCATGGCTGTAGGTGTGCTTGTACTCCTCGGCCAGGTCCTTCCCCAGCTTCCAGCGCTGCCACCGCTTCAGCAGCTCTGCCTGCACCTGCGAGCAGCAGATGTTAGTGTGACCCCATGCCCCTGCTGCCCGTGTCCCTGCTATCCCACTCACCTCCTTGTTGACGAAGCAGTAGAGAATGGCCACCAGCATCCCCTGGGAAGAGGGAGAATAAGTGTGAGGTGCATAACCAGACCCCAGTCTAGTCCCTCCTGAGACTGTCTCCCTATGGAGGGCTGGTCCTGCAAGGGCTGGGCTGACCTGGAAGGAGCTCAGGAAGAGGTCGAAGAAGAGCTTGACGTAGCGCAGCGTGCCCTGGGCGTGCTCGTCCGTGACGAAGGCAAAGACCACCTCGTGGATGCCCAGCAACGGGATCAGTGTCAGTGTGGACTTGGCCAGCCTGTAGGATGGGGGCAACAGGGTGGACACACATGCACGTGCACTGCAGGAACACAGGGTGGGCCATGCCCAGCACCCACCTGAACTTGTAGTCAGTGTAGCGCATCTGGTGTGCACGGAGCTTGGAGACAAGGATCTGGATGATGCGGATGAAGATGAAGAAGTTGATCTGCAATGGAACGGAGTGAGCCATCAGGGGCAGGGCCAGCAGCAGGGGCAGGCAGGATAGCTCTGTCCCCCTGCCATGGGCAGCCCCTCTCACAGCCATCTTGGGGCCTGTGAGAGACATGCTGAGCAAGAACTGCGGTGGGCTCACCAGGATGGCCAGGAACACAGGGAAGCGAAGGATCCACCAGAAACCCATGTTGTTGTTGGTGGACCAGCACCTGCAGAGGGGAGGGGTGGGGACGGCCAGGAAGCCCCTTGACCAGGTGGCTGCCAGAGTCTGGCATGGCATTGGCAGCCTGGTCTGAGCAAGCGCTATGGCCCAACACCCTGCTCCTTGCAAGGGCAATGGTGTGAAGTCTCTCCAGGGCCATCACAATATCCCCATGGTCCCACATGCACCCACCCCTGTGCCTCACCCCAGCCAGTGGCAGGGGCTGGTACTCACTGGATGTTTTCATAGAGGAACTTCACAATGACCCAGGGAATGAGAAACAGCATGGGCGCCCCTGAGGGGAGGTGGGCAAAGGGGAGGTGGGCAGAGGGCAGGTGAGGCACGGCAGGGGACAGGGTCAGGGCGGCCAGCCCATCCACACTCACCCCAGCCAATGCACAGGTAGAGGGTGAAGTAGCTCCTCTCAGAGAAGACAGCCACCACCAGCAGGTTATGCAGGTAGATGCCCTCCACCAGTAGCCAGCAGTAGTTGGCCACAATGCCATACTGCATGAAAACCGTGGCTGCCCGGCAGCCCGCGGCTGCCTGTGAGCAGGGATCAGAGCTGCAGCACTGCCTCTGTTTGTGTGCCTGTGCCCCCAGCCCCACCAGTGCCCCCAGCCTCATCCGTGCCCCCAGATCTGCCAACCCCCAGTGCTGCCCATCCCTGTCCCTGCCGGCACAGTGCTGACCTCGTCGCTCAGCCAGACTTGCACATTGTAGCCATCGATCTTGTCACTATAGTGGGTCTTGAGCAGGGCATCGATGACCAGCACAGAGATGCCCTTCAGGATGAAGGAGGCGAAGAGGTTCATGTGGATGTAGTTCCTCATGCAGTGCAGCTTGCTGTGGGTGGGGCAATTAGTGATTGCGCACAGACCCCCGGTCTCCACCTGCCCACCCTGTGAAGAGCCATGCCCAAGCCATCACCTGAAGCCTAGCAGCAGGGCCAGAGCGAGCAACAGTGCACACAGGGACACTGAGTAGCCTACAGTGTACATCACCTTGAAGCTGCCATAGGTCTTGGCAAATTTTTCCTGGAAGAGGAGAGAGCAAGTGAGGGCAGGGGCAGGCAGAGGGGTGAGCAGGGACCCCCACAACCCTGCTGCTCAGGTCTGCCCACCTGTGCCTTTAGGTCCTCGTCGTCCTGCTCACACTGTGTGGCATCACGCAGCGATTGTCCCCGTGGCCCCGTCATCCACTCCCCATCTGGCCCACAGGTCTTGAAGACGTGTCTGTGCTTCACTGTGAAGGTATGGGATGGTGGGGTGTGCCAGCCCCAGCACCCCTGTGGGCACCATGCACTGGCCCAGGTGTGACCACCTACAGCAGCACATGCACACACTGCACAGGCACACGCACTGCACAGGTGCACACCTGTGTGAGCACACTGCACAGGAGCATGCGCACATATGCCTCCCATCTGTTACCTTTCTGGTACCAGGGCAGGAACCACGGGCAGGGCACGCTGGCCGTGCTGTTGGGCGCAGTGTCGGGCCAGCACGAGAACTTGTCGAAGGTGCGGTTACAGACCAGCTCTGCAGAAGGACAGGAGCTGGTGGGGCTTTGGCCTCACCCTCTCTGGGTGCCAGGACCTCCACTGGCCCCTCTGTTCTGTTCCCATCCTGTTGGGACCCTGTGCTGTCTCCTCTGCCCCATTCCCATCTCAATAGGACCCCTGCCAGGCCCTGTCCCCATCCCATCCCATTCCATCCCACCAGAACTCCACCGGACCCCCCACTGGCACTGACCTGTGGGCGCAGGCAGGAGGCTCATGTTGCGCTGGCACTCCTCACTGTACTCCTTCCATCTCTCAAAGAGGATATCTGTGATCTGGGCAGAGGGACTCTGGGGACACCAGGAAGCACCGGCCGTCACATGTGTCCCACCCACAGGGGCCGCCATGCTGTGCCAGGCAGCGACTCCAGCTTGGGGACAGCCACAGGCGAGTGCAGGCTAACATGCCATGCCATGCCATGCCATTCTGTGCCATGCCACACCATGTCTCATGAATGGCAGGGCAGGCAGGAAAGGGCATCAGCTGCTGCACTGCATGCCATGGCAAGGGGCTGCAGTGGGCAGGGGTGGATCAGTGGCAGCCCTGGGCGGGCAGTAGGCTGGGCATGGAGCAGAGTGCCATCGTGTGGGACAGCCCATCCTTACCTGACAGCAGAGCAGCAGCACCAGAAGGGTGAGGAGATGTGGCCAGGACATCCCTCCTCTGGGCCACGCGCATGGGACACAGCACAGGGTGCCTGGCTTCCTACTGGCCCTCAGCAGCTTCTCCACCCTGGTGGTGATGGCCCTGGTGTGTGGGCAACCCTGTGCAAGATGCCTGGTCACGGGGTCTCCCTGGACAGAGCTGGGGGACACGGGGTTGGGAGCAGGTGGGGTTGGAGGGGTTGCTCTGGCGCAGAGTCAGCCCAGGTCATGATGCCACACTCCTGGCCCCATCCTTGCCCAACCCTGCTTGGTGTTCACATTCAGCTATTTGTTCATGCATTTGCACACCAAGCACCTGTATTTTCCTCCACAGGATGGCACTGGGACAGCAGCCATGCAGCCCCTCTGCCCGCCAAGCCAATTCCAGTCCCTGTGCAAGAGGAGCACAGAAGCAATGCTGCCTCCAGACCCCCAGGGAAGACCTAGGCTGGTGCCACCCCACACCAGTGCTGGTGCCTGGCTGCGCATCGTTGCTAAGCCCTGAGAGTGCAGGACCTCCATGGCAGAAGGGACCCCTCTTCACACCTGAGCATCCTCTCAGGCAGAGGCCAGCATCTGGGCTCCTCCATATCCATCAACTCTCATGCTCAGACTGCAAACACCCAGCTGTGATCTGGCAGCAGCACCCACTGGGGGTGGCAGTGGGCATGGAGCCATTGACAGCATGGGGGCTGGTAGGGATGGGGCCAGAGGTTGGCCATTAACCCACAGGGATCCTGGCTTGTTGGGCTGACGTGGCTCTGGGACCAGCTCAGCTGGTTTTTGCCACTGTGGCTCCATCATCCCCAGCTCTGGCCAGTGATGTGGAGCCTCGCCTGACATGGTGCCTGTGTGCTCTGCACAGATCCTGGCTCACGAGGTGCCATAATTCCCTCCATCCCCCTAAGCCGGTTATGGGGCTTCTGAGCAGGATTTTGGCTCTTCCCACAACAGCCTGTTCTGGCAACAGCCCTATGGCATGGCACGGCTGTGTGGGGTGAGGGCAGCCAAACTGGGGGGGACGGGATGGACAGCAGTGCCTGTGCCACCACAGACACTACAGCATTGCCCCCCAGGCTCTCAACTCCCCCCACACACCAGCCAGAGTGTTGTGCTCCCCGACCAGCCCTGCTCCCAGGGCTCGCTGCTCTGCCTGTGCCTATTTTTATCCCTGGGAAAGTCGTGTTTCCTCCATCCGTGCAGACCCACTTGCCATGTCACAAGTGGCTGCTGGAGCAGCTCATTAATCAGCACATGGGGCTCCAGATGCAGCTTGGGGAGCAGAACCTGCGATGGCCTTATTTAGCCAGTCCCAGGACAGAGTGAGCTGTCTCTTGGGACAGTCCTCACTGGGTGGGCTCTGGGAATAGGGACCTTTGGTGGGTGCCCACTGGCCATCCAACCATGCCAGCATCTCTTTTTTTGTCATCGCCCCAGCCCTACCCCAGCAACATTGTTCCCCCACCAGCATCCCTGTTCTAGTCCCCCTCCCATCCCACCCCAGGATCCCTGTCTCTTTCCCCCCACAGCCCCAGGCCAGCATCCCTGTCCTTGTCCCCCTACTAGCCTGATCCCACCATCCCTGTCCCTCCTCCAGCCCCACAACATCAGTCCAACCTGTCCCATCCCATGTCGTCCCATGTCCCAGTCCCACAGGAAGATCCCAGTGCCCTTCCCTGTCTGAGCATCAGTCCCTGCCCTGGTTGGGAATGCTCCTCCAAGTCCGTGGGTCACAGTGACTCGCTGCCAGCTCCTCTGCACAGCCGGGGAGAGGCTCTGGGGCAGAGGTGTCGTTATTTTTAGTTGCTGCAGTGGGATTTAGCAGGAGGGAGGCCTCTGCCCTGGACTCCCCCCGGCTGGCAGCCACTCCCCAGCCCCTGGCCCCACTGCGTCCAAGCCGGGCAGACAGCACTGGGTGAAGGGTCCTGGCACGGGGGTCAGTCACACTCCTCGCCCCAGCATGGGGCTTCCCCCTCACCCTGCCCAAGCCCTTTGCCCAAGCTGCCCACGGTGCTGCACAACCATGGCACTACGCTGGATCCCAGCTACCCATGGGACAAGGGGTCCCTGCAGACAGGCAGAGATGTGGGTGTGCAGAAGTAGGCATGGACCAGCTGTTCCTGGCCTGGTGCCAATGGGCAATGTCACAGAGGGAGCAGTGGCTCTGTGTGGTGGAATAGCAGGGTCTGGGGTGGCTGGGACCACTGGCAGCACCAAGCACCTCCTAGGAGCTGGTACTGCCCTGCAGCAGTGCCTGCAGTGCTTGGTGCTGGTCTACCAGCTGGACGTGATGTGGCCGCTCTCAGTGGTGCACTGAGGCAGAGGCAGCCCTGCACAAGGGACCCAGCCCTGCATCACCATCACCTCCCCTCACTCTGCTATGTCCAACTGGCTCCCGGTGCCAGATTCCCTGCCCTACCATCTCATCCCCAGCTGGGGCCAGGCTAGGACGATCTCCCAACACACCAAGCTGTGGACACTGGGTGGAGGGTGCCTGGCCTGTGAATGGATGCCTCTGAGGGGTTGCGGTGCACGACAGTGAATGTCCAGGGGGCTTTTGCTCCATGTTGGTGTTGGACAATGTGACGTGTTCCTGTGTCATTGTTCTGCGGCTGCTGACCCTCATGGAGCCCAGGCTGCAAACACCTGGTACAGCTCCACAGCCATAGCCATGAAGGAAAGACCTTGTGCCAGGAGAGCAGGAACAAGGAGCCAACACCAGGATGGCAGTCCCAGCGCTGGGGGCCAGAGGGGAACCATCATCTGCCCTCAGGGTGGCAGGAGTGGGGCTGTCACTGGCATCTGCGTTTGTGCACTGAGCCCTTCCCAAGTCAGCAATGCCAGCTCCTGCAGTTGCAGTGGCAAAGCAAGGACCCCTCTTCCCCTTGATTGGTGCCCCTGTGGCCCCCAGCTGACCTGCAGGTCATGGTGGCTGCCATCAGCCCAGGGTGGTCAGCAGGTAGGGGCCGGGGTGTGCAGAATGGGAAGGGTACAGGGCGAGTTGAGGAGCTGGGTACACTGCTGTCATGACATTGCACCAATACATAGGGAATGGACGGGAAAAGGCTTGTATTGGAATTTTGCTCCCCACTAGTGGATGTGCAACCCCTGTGTTGCCCCGCAGCAGCCTGCTGCTACGGACCCCCGTAGCCAGCTGAGTGCCCAGTCTTGCCTGGGAAGAGACTCTCTCTTCATCCCACTGTGTCAGCTTCCCCTGGGGATTTTACCTCCCCAGCCCCTCTGGCTTTGCTGCCATCACACGTGTGAGGGAATGAGCTCCACATCTGGGATCAGTGCGGCTGATTGCCACATGGATCAGTGGCTTGGTGAAGCCTCCATGGGACACTCACGGGCATCTGCAATGTGACCCAGGAGCACCTTGGCACAGCCACAGCACAAGTGCTGTGAAGCTAGCGCAGCCCCCCACAGCCTGGTCCTACAGGACTCTTGCCTCCTGGGTGGGGTGGGCACCCGGCCTCCCTGTGAGCGCAGCCCTGCGCCCAGCACAACCCAGCTGGCTCGGAGGCGGCTGTGGAGGCTGCGCAGCCTCTGGACACAGGGATTAGCCCCCCGTGCGCTAATGCAGCGCTTTCCACGGCTGGCTTGGCTTAGAGCTCAGAGCTACATGCCAGCACGGCAGGGGCTTTGGCACTTGGCAGGGGAGGGGACAGTGCCAGGCCAGAGCTGATGCAATGCCAATGCCAGCCTGGCTCTGCAGATGCTGCTCTGTTTTCCACTCAGGACCATGGCAGACAGGGCCAAGGTGGGGGGAGACAGCCGTGACCAGGCACCGGTGATGTCGGATTCTGTGTCACCTTGGACCAAGTAGACCCAAACCAGCCCTGACACTGCTTTCATCAACAGCAGCACAAGATGCAAACAGGACAAATGCTCTTTGCATCACCTCCACAACTGCCCAGTTACCACAAGGCATGGTCAGGGGCACCTGCAGAGTTGCCCCATACCAAAGAGGGACCATGGTCTGCAGGCACAGACCAGCAGCAGTCAAATGACCTCACTGCCCAACTGGCTCTGGCAAGGGGATGCTGAGCTACACAGCAACTTATCCCCGGTTCAAGGAAAGGGATGTTTTTGTTCATCACGTTGCATGAAAACCCATGAAACACAGAAGGAAGGCACAAGAGACATGGTGTGAACACGTGTGGTTACTGTGTCACAGGGGAGGCACAGGGCTGGGAAAAGCCTAGGAAAAGGTCAGTGTAGACAGGCTTGTGCGCACACTCCCTTGCACTGGGAGCTCTGCACCCGTCTCACCAGACCAGCAGATCTGCAGCCCTGGGCACAGCCAGACACAAGCCCCAGCAATGCAGGGGATGCTGCGGGGGCCCTGCATGTCCAGCCATCCACTGGCACCTGCTGCGCACAGGCATGTGCACCAGACCCCAGTGCTGGGGTAGACAGACAAGGACAGGGCTCAGGCCAGGGGGATGCAGGACAGAGCAGGATGCAGTGGAGGAGCAAAGGAGCATGGAGCTGAGCAGCCATCCCACCTCTCCTATGTTCAGCTTCCCCTGCCCTTCCCCTGCCTGGCACAGCGAGGTACACAGAGATGCTGTGCTCAGTGGCTGGTTTCAGCCATGGATTGCTGATCAGGGTTTGTGGTCACATTTTTTCATTAACTATTTTTAATCCACATTTTGCCTATTCTCTGTTCAGCCTTTTCTCTTTTCCCCTCTCCAGGCAACAGAACATTAAAAAAAATCTTCACTGCAGTGTATAGAAAGGAGCGGGATTGGTGGGAAGCACAGGAGCTGGCAGCTGGGGCAGCACTAACATGCCGAGGAGGGGTCCTGCAGGCCCTAAATTTTCCTGCTGATGCACAGACAAAATTACAGAGGCAATCACTGAATTTGGTGTGGGTCAGGACACCCGTGGCAGGCGCTGTGTGGGGCAGCGTGCTGCACTGTGGGATGCACAGCAAGGGCTGGGCAGAGCAGATACTCCATCCTCAGCCCGTCCTGTGACCTCCGCAGTCCCTGCTCCCCTGATCACCCCAAGGGGACCAACAGCAGCTTTGGAGATGCGTTTGCAACCAGGACAGCAAGGTCACATACCCGACATGTCCTGGTTAAACAAAGCCATTTACCAACATCGTGTTGACACAGCAGAGCTCAGGACAGAGTCACAAAGGGCACTCGCACCAGGCCCCCGCAACATCCAGAGAGTTTGGGGAGAGCTGGGAACTGGCAAAAGTGTCCCTTGTTTCTGCCCCTCAGCGAGAGACCTACGGGCACTGCTGTGCCCACAGCGGGGAGACCGCGCGGGTCCCGCCCCGGCGAGAGGCTTCTCCGGGAGTTACGCCTAGCGCGACGGACCCTAGCTGCCATCTCAGGCCGGGGGCTCACCACAGCTAGGGCAGCGTACAGGGGTGCAGTGAGCCTGACGGCAGCGCCCTTGCCCAGGGACGGCAGCGGCAGAGGCTTGGACGGGAAGCGGGGACCCCAGGCCCAGAACATCCGTCGCCGAGGGGCTCATCCGTCCCCGGGGCCGGCGCCCCGCACCGGGGCGGCTCTGGGAGCTGCTGCTCTGGGGTCCCGGGGCTCAACTCGTGGCCACAGGGTTCCGCAGTTGTCACCCGAATCCACATCCCCGCGACAGGGCGTGCGGCATCCCGAGCCCCGAGACCGCGGCGATGGGCGCTCCCTGCCCTCCTCCCTCCCTTCCCCGTACCTGTCGGGGCTGGGCTCGCGGTGGCTCCCGGACGCATCTCGGGGCCGGCGGGGACTGGGACCGGCGCGCTCGGCCGCTCCAGCGAAAACTTTCGTTGAGCCGCGACGGCGGCAGCTGTGCCGGCTCGGGGGGAGGGACCGGCTCGGGGGGAGGGACTGCGGGCGCGGAGCCGCGTCCCGCTCCTCCCGCCGGCACGAGAGGGGCATAGCCCGGTGCCCCAGCCCCGCCCGAGTGCTCGGCCCTGCCCCCCGCATCACCGGCGGTCGCTCCCGGGAGCTGCGGGGACTCCGCCGCTTGTCTCCGCCGCTTGGTCCCCCTTCGCCGGCTTGTCCGCCCCGCCCCACTCCCGGGCACCAGATCGACTCAGTGGCGAGAACGGGCGGAGCGGCGGCTCAGCTGGACCGCGCCAGCACCGAGGGAGCGGGCCGGGGGTCCGTTCCCCGGGAGGTTTCCCCGGTCCCAGCGCGCCGCTGGCTCCTGCCGTGCCGCAGGAGCGCGGGCTGCTTGGCCCTCAGGGACCCGGACGGATCTCCGCCGCTCCGCCGGGAGCCGCCTCGACAACCGCACTCCGGCCGCCGCCGGCGGTGACGGGTCGGCGTTTGCCCCTGCTGTCCCGCTGCAAGTAAACATAGCCCAGGAAGAGCAACGCACCGGAACCGCCTGGCTGGGACTGGAACACGCTCCGGCTGAGACCCCGGCCCAAGGGTGCCCTGCCCCGGTCCCCCAGCACAAACACACTTACCTTGGGCCATGCAGGATGTGGTGGCCGTGCCGGCCGTGGCAGCACTGGTACAGGCAGCGTGCCCTACGGTAGCCCCCTCAGTCAAGCCCCGGCTCCCTGGAGCCTCCAGGGCAGCCCCTGCCAGTGTCCCACTCTACACGGCTGCCGCTGGCAGAAAGTCACCATGGGTGTGGGCAGAGCAACCCGGGCACACGCTGAGGCCTGCGGGTGTCTTGCCATTGCCAGGAGGATCGGACCCAAGGCTGCCCCCTTGGAGACGGCCCTGGCACTTCTCCAGGCCAGGAGGTGGCTGTGGAGGGAGGATCAGCAGCCCCCAGCCCAGTCTGGTGGGTGCAGAGATGTGCCCTGGGAGAGCCCTGCAGGCAGCTGCCAGGGCCTTGGTAGAGGCCAGGGTGGTACCAGGGTGCAGTCAGTGCGGACACAGTGGCCACAGGCTCTTGTCAGCCCCGTGCTCTCCAATGCTGAAGAGATAAGCAGTGCCCATGCAGCTGCAGCTGTGGGCACCGTGCTCCAGGCTCTCTGGCACATGCTGTCCTGCCAGTGTGACTGCTGCAGTTTGGCTGCCACAAGGGATGCAGGGGCACGGTACGTGCGTGCTGGAAGCGCAGGGCTGGTGCAGCTAGCAGGACAACAGCCCAGCTGGAATGTCTGTGCCACTGGCCATCACAGGGCTGAGCAGGGCTCTGTGCTGTTGGGGGGCCATGGGGCTCCATCGCTCTCCTGCTCCATGCTGGCCCTTTGCAAGGCACAGAGCAGCACCCGCCAGCCCTAGGAGCAGTGCTGCAGTAGCTGGGGGATGAGGCAGCACCGCCTGGCCTGCCAGCCCCCAGATCCTTGTGAGAAGAGGGACCAGCTCCCCAGGCGCTCACCTGCCCATGGCCTCTGCAGGGGCTGGACACAGGCCCAGAGTGGCAATGCCAGTTAGCATCATTAGGCCTTGTTAAGGTGACGAGCTTTCACTGCTCTGCCGTGCCAGGCCGTCTCTGTTCCGCCTGCCGAAGCCCAATTAGTGTCACATCCAGGAGGCAGCTCCCACAGAGGCGACGGGTGCCCTTGGCACAGCCCTGCCCTGGAGCTGCTGTGCAGCTGAGACTGGGCACAGTTTGGCGCAGGCCCCCTGCACATGGGGCCGGGGGTGCTGGGCTCAGAGCAGGGTGAAGACCCCCTGTTTGGCATGGTGCCAGGAGCCAAGCCTGCCTTGGCTCTGGGGGGCTCAGCTCCCAGCTTAAGCCCTCAGCAATGAAAAAGGGGTACCGCATCTCTCCCCTCTGAACAGGACAGTAGGCCCTGTGCATGCTCACTCTTTATTATACATTAAGGTCTCAGATATTCCAGTTCTTTGATCCCTTGGGGCCAGCGCACATGGGGGTGCACCTAGTGGAGGGGCTGGTGCCCAAAGCCCCCACATGCTGGGCAGTGAAGGGTGAGGGGGCTGTGAGGGGCAGGGGGGCTGCCCAGCACGAGGGTGAGTGAGGTTGCAGAGTGGCATGAGGGGATGCCCTCACAGAGGCCAGATCCAGTGTGGGGTAGGTGCACTGTGGGTAAGTGAGTGCTGGGTCCCCGAGCAGGCATTGCCAGGCCCTGCCAGAGCCAGGCCATGTTTCCCACCATCACTGGTATGAGGCACAATCCCTGAAGAGCCCAGCAGCCAGTGGCGCTGGGGAGTTTTGGCCAAATAGAAGCAGGGGGATAGAAGGCCAGGAGCAGGGCTGGGGGTCCAGGCTGCACTGGGGTTAGGGAGGACAGGGCCTCACGCACACTGCCCCAAGCCCCAACCCCACAGCCGCAGGGTCATCAGACCTCCCAGCCCCATGCTGTGACGAGGTACAGAGCCAGGCACCCGATCCCCTTCCTCCCTGACACAGTCCTGCTTTCGGGGCACGTCAGGGACAAGGTTCAAGGGGGGCAAGGACAGAACTCAGGGCCAGTAGGGCAGCGGGAAGACAGCAAAAAAACCCCACAAAAAAACCCAAAAGCAGTAGTGCAGAGGTAATGGAGATGCTGAGAATAGGGGTGAGAGGAGAAGGAAGTCTGGGGGGTGTTGGCCACAGGTGGTGGCAAGGCACAGGAGTGAGGTCAAGGGAAGAGGGAATGGCACTGGCCCCAGAGAGCAGAGAGGGGTTCTGGGATCTTGGGGATGACCCACACGCTCACCCCCCTAGGGTAAGGCAGGGTCCTGTCCCTCTGACTCAGGTGGTCACTTTGATCCCAAAATATTTGCGCAGCTGCTCCAGGAAGACAAAGGTGAGAACAGTCTGAGGAATGAGCCGGACAGCAGCAGGAACAAAGCCCTGGAAGGGAAGGGTAAGAAGGGGGAGAGTCAGTGTATGCCTGGTCCTGGTTGTCTCGGCAGCCCAATGCTGGCAGTGGCACAAGCGAGCAGGCGTGGGTCCGTGCTGGCCAGACACAAAATGCAGGCTGTGGAGGGGGCACTGCCGCACCATGGCCATCGCGGTGCACACGGGTCTCAGCATCATGCATCAACCCCTCTGCTCTACACATCGGTGCTGGCACCTGCACTCCTGTTTGGGAGCTCAGTGGCTGCCAAGGGGCCACAGCTGTGGTGCCTGGGCCCAGGCTGTCCCATCGAGGCCAGGGCTTGCAATACCTCGGGGCCAAGCCTGGTCCAGGCAGACACAGCAGGAAGCAGCTGAGCCGCCACAGCAGAGCCTGGAAGGCCCCCTGCCCCAGGACTGTTCTGGACTGCAACCTCTGCTCCCAGCTTGGCCCAGCCTGCCCCACTCCATGCACTCCCAGCTGAGTACCTTGTAGAACGCGAGGGGTCCGAGCTTGGCAGTTTCCATGGCACAGTGGGTGACACCCTGTGGTGGGAGGGTGAGAGATGAGGTGGGAGGGGCCAGGAGGCAGAGGCTGGCAGGTAGAGAGGGGAGGACAGGCAGCAGCAAGGTGGGCAAGGTGGGCGACTCACCCGATACTCTCCATGGGAGTTCATTAGGCGGGTCTTGAGCACATCCAGGGGCTGGCACAGGAATGTGGCACACCCGCCCTGTGGAGAGTCAGCCGAGTCAGGAGACCTTGGTGCCAGCAACTGCTGTGGTCACTGGAGAGACTCAGAGCCACGCTGGGACCCAACCCCAAGCCAGGAGCCTCCTGCAGCCACTGTGCCCGGCCCTGCTCTGTCTGAGCTCAGAGTGGTGGCTTTGGCAGCCCCAGTCCAGCACCCTGAGCCCGGCTGCAGACAAATCCAGCCCTAGCCCTGCCCCCCAGCCCCGGCCCTGCTCACAGCGATGAAGCTGGACAGAAAGTGAGTGAAGATGTTGTCTGACAGCAATCCAGTGGCAAGAACCAACTGCTTGGCCTGGTCATAACAGGAAAGCTGCAGAGACACAGTGAATCAGTGATGTGTTCTCCCTTCCTTGCCACACCAGGGACCACTCTAGTCCCTACCCCAGTCACCTATTGCCCAGTAAAGATGTCCTACCTGCCCAACAGTAACGAGGGCCCCACGGCCAGATGCCACCGTAGCTCCTGAGAAGAGTTTCTTCAGGCCCTCTGTGGACAGAAAGATTGGGATCAGCAGTTCTGTACCATCACTCGCACTCCATTCATTTCCCTTGGAGCCTCCTCATTCCTCCTGGAGCTTCCATCCATGCCCAGTCTGTGTCCCAAACTCCTCACACAGCCCTGCTTGAAGCACACCATAGCAAACCGGCTGCAGGAGAGGAGAGTCCTTCAAAACAGCACAACCTCCTCCCTGTTTCCACTTATCCCCTGTTCCACCTGCTCCACCCTCCTGTGCTTTTTTTATCGCAGCTCCCAGCAGCTCACCCTCTCCCACCAAGTATAGGCAGGCTGCCAGGTCCTGATACACCTTGTCTGGCCCCTACCCCAGCCAGATGGTGCGGAGTTGCCAGACCCTGCACTCCCCTTGACTCCCCCAGCCCCAAGGGCACCCCCGGCCCCTCTCCGTGCCCCGGCTGAGCGAACTCCCCGGGTAAGTCCTGCCCCTGAACCTGCTAGGACACCTGAGCAGGCTCACCCACATGGCTGGCACGGCCTCACCTTCCCGGAGCACACGGTACATGCCATCCAGGGCATGGGAATAACTGGAAGGAGCGAGAGGGGAAGAGGTCAGGGCCCGAGGCTCCCCAGGACGACGGCAGCCCCGCCGCTCCCCGCGGGCACCGGCGGCGCCCGGGGCGGCGGCCCCGGCCGAGACCCTGCCGCCCCCGCTCCTGATGCCCGGGCAGCGCAGCCGGTGCGGTGCTGCCCCCCGGCGGCCACGCGGATCCCCGGCCCCGGGAGCGCCGGTCCCTTTCGACCACCTCCCTGCTGTCCCGGCCCCAACAGCCCCCCGAGGCCTCCCACCCCTCTGCCCCAGCCCTGCTCGCACTGGCCTCTAACTCACTTGCGCCGCTGAGCTGGCGGCTGCTTCACGTCGTTCTGCATCCTAGAAGGTAGAGCACCGCACATGAGGTGGGGTCGGTGTCCTCTGCAGCTCTGAGGACTCCAGACCAGGGCCGTGGAATTGTGTTGCCCGTTTACAAAGGGACAAGAACGTTCTCTCCAGTTCCACTACCCCTGAGATTCACACAGGGCTGGGGGTGTCACCAAACAGCAAAACAGCTCTGGCCATCCTGGGCACAGAGCTCCTAGCTGACTGAGAGATGTTGGGAGCACTCCAGCACCCCACCAACCCAAATGCTGTCATGCACCAGCCACAAGCCCCCACCACACAGACAGAACTGACCTGACATTCACCATGTCGGCTGGGGTCCCCACAAACCCACCAGCAAAACCTGTGACCAAAGAGGAGTTGGGTCAGGGGCTTGTCCAGCCCGAGGGAGCCAGGGCCAAGGGCACCACTGCCTGGCTCACCTCCTGCTGCAGCAAGCAACACTTTCTGGTAGAAGGGGGGAGGCCCCTGGCTGCCCTGGCCCAGGTGGTTCTTTGCAGTCTCATAGATGCCAAAGCGAGTCAAGGAATATGTCATCTAGAGAAGAGGGAAATGAGCAACTGTGCCCCTGGTGCAAGGCAGCCCATCAGCTGCAGCACGTGTGGCAGGAGCTCCACGCTGGCCTCGCGGCCGGCAGGGCACAGTGGCACTCACCTGCCTGCACAGCGAAGCACTGAGCCCATTGTAGAGAGCCACAAAGCCATCAGTGCGGATCACATGCATCGCCATCCCCATCATCCGCATCTTCACCTCCTGCTGCGTCTGCAGGTGGACCTGGGACAGAATGCAGCAGGTCAGCCCAGTGTCAGGCTGGGCAGGGATGGGAGCACACTGAGCAGCGGAGCAGGCACGGATGTGAGCATGTGTCAGGTTAACATGTCAGCACTGGCACAGGAGCCAACAGCAATCGCTCCGGGCTCCCCACACCTAAGTAGGGCTTGGAGACTGGCCCAGCCCGGCACCAGAGGGGTGGAAGCAATGAAGGAAAGGGAAGTGTCCAGGCACCTGCCCACAGCACCTTCCAGGCCCTGCCCTCAACAGCAGGCCCCAAGTTGAGGGGCGGTGCCTCCTCCTCCGAGAAGGGTCCTGGGCCACCTAGGGGCAGGGTGGTGGTGGTGGAGGGTGTGTGTGTCCAGGAGTACATGATCGAGCGAGTGCCCAGGGTGGGTTTGCCTGCAGGGATGCAGCCGGGCAGGTGAAGTCACGGCTAAGCGAGATGGCAGGCCTCCGGAGCCACTTCCCCTCCTCCACAGTGCAAGAATCGCATAGGCAGGAAGAGAGCCCCACAGCTGGCCAGGTGCTCCCCTCCCCGCCTGTAGCAGCCCAACGCTTCCCACCATCACTAGGGGCAACGGCAGCGGGGGCGCGGGACCTGGCCAGGACAGGGGTGCCATGTTGGCTGGCGCCAGAGCATGCTCCAAGTGCTGCAAAGACCACGTGTGGGTCAAAGGCCCCAGAAGAAAGGAAAACAAAGGGCAGCTGTCAGGGGACCGCGCCCGGCTCCTGCTACAGAAGCCTCAGCACAGCCGGGCCGTGGGACACGCCGCAGGACACTGGGAACAGTCGCTGTCTCCCATACAGGGCAGCAGCAGGGGTGCAGGCTTTCAATCCCAGCAGGTGTATTTCAGATGTCAGGGACCAGAGCTTGTGGCTGCAAGCAGCCTGGGGCAGACGGAGTGGGCAGGGCAGGCAGAGCCACGCAGGAACATGCTTTGCTGCCTGCAGTCCCAGGGCCGCAGGAAGGACAGACAGGCAGGCATGGGAGGGGCTGTCCAGGCTGTGGTCACTGCTGCAGGGCCAGCAGCCCGTGGGTGGCCAGTGGCTGCACAGAGCTGGCCCAAGGGCACAAGCACTCTCCAGGCAGGCTGGTGAGGGCCTCTTGCTGGGGCCAAGGTCCAGAGGTGCAGTGAAGTGCCCTTCGTCCCCTGCCCTGCCAGACCCTGAGGCCTCTTGTGCCTCCCCAGGCCTGGCGCCAGCCCCTGCTGTGGGGGAGCTCTTGGCCAAAGGCAGGTCCGTATTCAATATTCAGGCATGAACCCTCTGGCAAAAACAACCGGCTGGGCTGGGCTGCTCGCAGCTGCACGAACACAGGGGCTGCACAGGACACATGGGGATGCAGCCCAAACATCACAGCCATCATGCTGGCTCAGAGGCAGACCTAGAGGCATGTGCCAGACTAATTCCCCTTCTTAGCACCTTGCCAGGCCATCCCACACAAGCTCCCACGGGCTGGCAGCCACCTCTGCTGGGCAGATGGGGCCAGCCAGACAAGGCAACAGGCCGAGCACTTGGGAGGTGGCATCTCCCTGGCAAGGGTTGGCTCCTCTCCTGGGCCTGTTCATGGCATATTTTCCCCTCCCTCCATGCCATGGGGTGGGAAGAGGCTGCCTGTCTCAGTCTCAACCATGGGCATGGATCTGTGCAAGGCAGGCCCTGGCCTGGGCTGGCTCTTCCCTCCCCCTGCGCAGCCTGCCCTACTGCCAGGCTCGTCGCCGCTTGGCCGGCACACAAGGCTCTGGGCAGTGCTGGCATTCGCCCCATCCGCGGGTGCTGGCAGCACAGGGCTGCGCGCGGCGCCCTTTGTGCAGCAGCGGGCATGCCAGGTCATCCGCGGCGCCTAGGTGACATCTTGGCCGGAGGGCTCACAGCCCAGTGGGCCACTGTCCAACACCACTGGCCCCACAGCCACTGCCATGCCTAGGCAGGGTTGGCCAAGGTGTCCTCCACAGCCCCCAGAACAGGCACTCTGAGCTCCCCAGACCCCTCACCCATACATATGCCTCTGCCCCTGGGTTCGGTCTTGTGACCTCTCAGCCCTGTCCCTGGGCCCAGGGACGTGTACCTGCACAGCCACGAATAGGCTCCTCTGAACCAACCCCCAGGAGCCATTTCCCCAGTCCTCTACAGCTGTTCTCTGTCTCCTTTGGTCACTCTGGGACCCTCACAGCCATTCCCTATCCTCTCGCAGCCACTCCGGGACCCTCAGACCTGCTTCCCAGACCCCCAGAGTCACTCTCCATCCCCTCAAAGTCACTTCAGGACTCTCACAGTCATCACCTCCCCTCCACCTGCAGCCATCCCCTAGTCCCTCAGAGCCAGGCCCTCAGCTGCTCTGGGACCCTCAGAGTGGCTCCCCATTCCCTCGTAGTCACTCCAGAACCCTCAAGAGTCACTCCTAGCCCCTTCCAAGCCATTCCCTATCCCCTCAAAGCTGCTTTGGGACCCTCCAAGCCGCTCTCTGCTCCTTCACAGCCGCACTCCCACCCCCGCACAGCCAGATCCCTCAGAACCGGTCCTGCAGCCACTCTGGGACCCTCAGACCTACTCCCTGTCGCCTCACAGCCGCTCCCCGCGCTGCAGCCCAGTCCCTCACAGCCGGTCGCACAGCTACTCCGGGACCCTCGGAGAGGCTCCACATCCCCTCACAGCCACTTCCAGCCCCCCGAAGCCACTCCCTGTCCTCTCACCGCCACCCTGAGACCCTCAGACCTACTCCTCGTCCCATCGCAACCTCTCCAGGACCTCCACAGCCAGTCTCAACTCCCTCGAACCTTCTCCCCATCGCCTCACAGCTCCTCCGGACCCCCACAGCCAGTTACAACTACCCCTAACGTCCTCCCCGTCCTCTCACAGTCGCTACGGGACCCTCACAACCACTACCAGGCCCCCATAACCGTCTCCCCATCCCCTCACAGCCCCCCTCAAGCCACCGCAATCATTCACAGCCGCTTCGCGCTCCTCAAACCGGCCCCCCATCCCCCCAAACCACCTCCCCACGCCGTCAGAGGCGCGCCCCAGTGTGTCCCTTCTTCACCTTCAGCAGATCCAAAGGGTGGGTGCAGCAGGCGGCCCCAGATGACGCGAGGCCGCCGAAGTACCAGCGCGAAACGCGCTGCTCCGCCATGGGCGCCGCTTCTGCCAGAAGCCACGCCCTCACCGGGACAAGACCACGCCCCTATCCGTTAAGCCACGCCTCTCCCGTTAAGCCACGCCCCTTCACGGTACCGGAAGAGGAGGTCGGTATTCACATCTCCTACCCGGCGGTCCACGCCGCACCCCCGGGCTCCAGAATCGTCGTTCCCACCCTATACACAACTTCATTTCTTGCCAATGGAAGTGGCTTCTTCCCGTTAATTAGGAGGTGAAGCCATCAGCAAAACGCAAAGAGGCAGGGGATGCACAGGTACGGCAGTGTTACCAGTGTGCACATGCGGAGTGCAAGGATAATCAGCGGCTCCAGAATACTCATTCCCACCCCGCACACATCTCCACAACCCATGGAAGTGGGTTCTTCTCATTAATAATTAATAAAGAGGTGAGACCATCAGAAAAGGCAGCATAAGGAGGGGGGTGATGCGCTGGTACAAACTTCCAGTACCTGAAGGGAGCCTACAAGAAAGATGGAGAGAGACCATTTACAAGAGCTAGTACTGACAGGACAAGGGGGAATGGCTTCAAACTCAGAGAAGGTTTAGATTAGACATTAGGAAGAAATTTTGGGCAGGGAGGGTGGTGAGACCCTGGCACAGGGTGCCCAGAGAAGCTGTGGCTGCCCCAACTCTGAAAGTGTCCAAGGCCAGGTCGGAGGGGGCTTGGAGCAACCTGATCTAGTGGAAGGTGTCCCTTCCCTACCCCAAACAATTCTGATTCCATGAAACAGGGAGCATGGGGATAGTCAGCACTTATTTGAGAAAGATGAACCATTTAACATGTTTTTTTTGATATTTATAAGGTAGAGTTCACGGTGATGGCATAAGGAGGCAGCAGGTCCACCAAACCAGACAGCATTCTTCAGGAGAGCACTCTCACTGCACCACGCGTGCTTGGAAACGTCCGGCGTCTGGCTTGGGCAGCGGCTGTAGCACCAATCCCTCTGTGGTGAAACTACTCCAGAACAACAGTCCCTCCTGCCGCCTCCAGTGCCACTTTGATCTTCTCTGCTTCCTCCCTGGAGGCGTTTGCCTTGATCTCCTGCGGAAGGGACTCCACCAGCTTCTTCGCCTGCGGGAGGGACAAAGTACATGGCTTGTAAACTGGCTTTTGCTAACTGGATTATTGGATTTAGAGCCATGAGCCTGACCTCTGCTTCAGCCAACCATGGAAACTCACCGACCAGTACAAACCCCAAGACTTTCACTTGAACTATGGCACATGGCACCACAAGGCAGCTAAACCTGACCACAAGCGATGGCACGACCTCTGGGAAACCTTTTCCAGCAATTCACTGCTCTTAAATTCCCTCCACCACATGCGTGGTGCTCCCAGATACGCACCCCAGCCTGCACTGGTGTGGGTGCAGGCAGAGCCCCTCGCAGTGACCTGCTGAGACATCGTCCACCTGGCACTGGGCTGGCTCTGCTCAGTGCCAGTGTTTTGGTTCACATACTTGTGCCAGCAGGAGGCGAGGCCAGCGCAGGGTTTGGACAGAGCTCCAGCACAGACTGTACTTGACAACACAGTATTTTGACATTTTAGGGACTTTTTAAGCAAAACTTCTGATACTAAGCAGCACTGAAATACTTAAGCTGAAAAGTTGTTGAGCTGATTTAAGGAATTTACTGCAGTGCTTCTATAGAGAGGGAAGGGAGCCCAGCGGGACAAGCCCCTGCTGTGGTCAGACCCTCCTGCTCTTACACCCAGGAGCTCTCTTCTACAACACTGCAGGGGCTTAGCATCCACCGGACCAGCCACTGTGCTGGCAGAAGGATTTTGTCCTTTCGATTCCTGCCGTGTGCGGTGTATCTGCAATGGCAGAAAATACTTTTTTTGCTGGACTTAAAAGGCACAGATGTGTGGGCAGCACTTGGCAGGGCAGGAATGCCTTCACTCACCAGGACAGGATTTGAACAGGAGCCTGTTAGGGCTCACTGCAATGAGGACAGGCAACACAACACAGGCTATGAATTTCTGAACCCTGCTCACCAAGGTGTGACTCCATTTAAAACAGCCCCGGTTGAGAAAAGCAGCTGTTCCTGGTGCTCAGCGGGAAGAAAAGCAGAGCCCATGCCAAGCGGGACCTGTGCAGCAGCAGCCATAGGGCAGAGGCAGCGTATTCCCAGCCCAGCCAGAGCCTGGGGCTGGCAGTGACCCAGGGTCAACATCTGCTGGGTGGCTCCCAATGAGCTTCCTGAGGTGCAGATAGCATCAGTCTGGCCTGCGCTGATCACATACCTGTCTCATCATGCATTTGTCGCCAAACTGACATTTGGGTCCTAACAGTGCTCGAAGTCATCACTAGCTGTGCTTCCTTCCAAACTCTCAACAGCCCTACAGGCCATGGGCAGATCCCCTGCAAACCTCATTAAAAACACCGACTGGATGGCAATAAAATTTACAACAGAAGTGCTTCAGCTCCGCTTTGAACACAACCTCTGCAGGCAGAACCACTGTTAGCAGTCATTTGTGTTGTGTGCGTGTTGCACCCAAAGTGCCAGGCTGGGTACATCACACTTGAGTTTGCCCACAATAACTGGCACCTATGAACAGCTCATCCAACAGCCACCATGTGCTAAGCCAAGCTCATTTTGCATCAGCTTTCCAGTTAATTACCTGCTGATCATGTCCATTACAAGGTTTGGTATTTTCATGTTTGTTTGGGACCGATAATAGATGAACAAATTCCAGAGGAACCACACTGACAACCAGATAATTATCCCTGTGGGACAGCCAAACTTGTACCTGTGCCACTGACTTTGTTGGCTTTGCAATACAGCAACAGGAATGGGTCAGAAGATTACCTCCAAACCCTTCTGCTCTCCTGGGCTACAATAGGAAAAAATGCTGCAATGCTCAATGTTGCAGCTGGATAAATGGAAAAAGTGCTACTATTGACCCCAAGATATGGAAGCATCACCCTGTGGGGAAGTGCAGCACATTACATGCTTCAGCAGTAGCAGCTTCATCACCCAAACTGCTGAGCCCACATCCCAGGTCAAGGACGTGAGTTCAGATGCTGCCCAGGGCTGAGGCCCATCTCTTCCCAGCAAAGAGGAGGAAGTATCATCTGGAAAATGAAGGGCCCTGAAAAGAGCTGAAAGCCTGGATTGCAAGATGTGTGAATTTGAGAAGCTCATCTAAATTCAGGAATACGCTGGCCTTGAAAAAGGCAAGGCAAACTCAGCTGTAGTGCGGGATCCCGACTATTCCTGAGCTCTGCAAGAAAGCTCACAGCAGCTCTCAGGTTTGGATAAGGTGAGGCTGGCACAGAGGACTCTGAATCCTTTGCTCTGAGCCTTCTCCTTCATCCCGCTGCTTCTGACAAGGAAAAATGCCAGACAAAGGTGCAACCAAATCCTGCTCCCCACCTCGTCCACCTCTCTGCACTGAGGTGCACACAGACAGACCGTGCTCCTGAACACACAAATCCAAGCTCCCTTCGAACAGAGAGCCGAGGCTGCTAGACCCATCTGAGCCTGGGGGCAACACGCCAGAGCCTGGGGCAGCCCCGTCTCACCTGCACGAGGTTCACTCCTGGAACGAAGTTCTTCACCTCCTTGATCAGCTTCACCTTGTCAGCGGGCTTCAGCTCCGTCAGCCGGACGGTGAAATGTGTTTTCTCTTTCTTGAGTGGGACCTCCTCCTCCTCCTGGAAGCAGCCGGAGCGCGGTGAAGCCCCGTGGCCGAGCCCACCGGCCTCGCCCGACCCCGCACGTGGGGTCCCTGCGGCCCCGCTCCCGCCCCTCCCGGAGCGCCCGGTACCTGCGGAGCCGCCTGGGCGGGCAGGACGGAGGCGGCGGTCGCCGCGGGCATCACCCCCACGTCCGGGATTTTCAGCGTCTCCTGCGGGAAGAGCAGCGGCACCAGCGGCCGGTAAGGCGGCGCACGCGGTCGGGCTGGGATGAGCCGGGTCAGGCCGGGCCGCCCCCGCACCCACCTTGAGTAGCGCGTTGAGATCGGCTACCTCCAGCAGCGTCAGCCCCGCGATGTCCCGCACCAGCTGTCGCACCTTGGGCGAGTACTCCTTGGCGGCCGTGTCCAGCGGCGCCCCGGCCAGCGCCTCTGAGCGCCGCGCGGGGCCGGTGCCGAGCGCCCGCAGTCCAGCGGGGGCGGCGCGAGGCGCG